>APFE031353514.1:202145-227022 GCA_000404065.3 Pinus taeda
AATAATAATAATATTTTAGATAACAATGATAATAACATAAATAATAATTTTTTAGATAATAATAGTAATAATAAATTATGTAATTATAATGATAATAATAATGATTTGTGTGAGGATATTATGAATAATAATAAGATTGATATTGAATATATTAACGATAGTAACGACAATGATATTAATTTATCGCTTGAGAATAATAACTATGTTAGCATAAACAATGAGGTCTTGAATTTGGACAAGAATATTCTTCCCCCTCCCTCCTGGAACAATAGAGTTGTTAACTTATCTAGTTTCTCTTTTCCCCATCTGTTTTTTAAACTTTTGGGCAAAGGTTTAAATTTTTCCCTAGCCCCTAGAAAAATCCCGATGGATGATAATATTTGTGATGTGGAATATGAGATTAAAGATCTTTCAGATAATATCAAGGACACTATTAGGCAGGATTGTGATGTCGTCCTTAGAAAGGTTAAGCCCCCCCGGAAGAACCTCAGTAAGGAGGAATTCATTGCCCTTAAAACCTTAAACCAGAACAAAGATATCGTCATTCTGAAGGCTGACAAAGGAGGAGTTGCGGTCATCCTTAACAGGGATGATTACCGCAAGAATATGTTAGATCATCTTCACAACAGTGGCAGTTATAAAAATTTGCCCAAGAACCCTCTTAAGAAATTTCTAAGGTGGTAGCTCTTGCCATCAAATCTAATAGCTCTGTGAATTTCCTATGCCATAAACTCATTGAGAACAGTGCAATTACTCCTAGGATCTATGGGTTGCCTAAGATTCACAAAGAAGGGGCCCCCTTGAGGCCTATCGTCAACACCATTGGTAGTCCGACCTACCATTTAGCTAAGTTCCTTGCCCTTAAGCTAAAGCCCCTTGTGGACTGTACAGAGTCCTTCGTGAAAGACTCTGCATCCTTCATTAATGAGCTTAAGGACATTAAGCTTGACCCGGAAGACATCCGTGTCAGCTTTGATGTGGTCTCCCTTTACACTTGTATCCCGATAAAGGAGGCCTTGGAAGTAATCTATCGCCTAACAGATCCTGATATCGCTCAGCTGGTTGAGATCTGTCTCACTTCCACTTTCTTCTGTTTCGAGGGTGAGTTCTTTGAACAGACCTGTGGTGTTGCCATGGGCTCACCCCTTTCCCCTATTGTTGCTAATCTTTTTATGGAAGATTTCAAAGCCAAAGCTTTAGCCTCAACCCGTCTCCTACCCAAGCTTTGGAAAAGGTATGTTGATGACACTAATGTCATCTGGACCCATGGCCAAGAGGAGTTGGATCTCTTCTTCAATCACCTCAACTGTCAATCCTCGGCCATTAAGTTCACCATGGAAAAAGAATTCGATGGTTGCCTCCCCTTCTTGGATATTCTTATTTCTAAGAATAATGATAGTTCCCTCTCCCACTCAGTATTCCGGAAGAAAATGCATACTGACCAGTATCTTCATGTCGATTCCCATCATTTCCCCACTCAAAAATTGGGAGTTCTTAACACCCTCGCTACTCGTGCCCTTAGGATTTCTGTTAATAAGAGCTTCGATAAAGAAAAATCCCATCTCCTTAATGTCTTCGTGGAGAATGGCTATAGTAGGCGCCTAAGTCAAAAGGCTTTCCTTAAAGCCTCTAAAAATTCAGTTATTAAAAAAGAACCTAAAGAACGCGTGCTAGGTGTCCATCTTCCATATGTCCAGGGAACCACAGACAAGATTGCTCGTATCCTTAAGAAGTATAATATTCCCTCAACCTTTAGGCCCCTCAACACCATTCATAAATCCCTCCGATCAATGAAAGATCCCATTGACCCTAAGGACATGAAGGGTGTCTACTTGATCCCCTGTTCTTGTGGAACCCCCTATATCGGGGAAAATGGGCGCTCCATCCATCAAAGAATAAATGAACATGCATCTAACCTAAGACATGGGAGAACCAAGTCTTCAGCGTTAGCAGAGCATGCGGAAAAAACCAAGCATCATGTTTGTATTGAGGAGGCCAAGGTTATTACCAAGGTTGCCCAATTCCATCACCGTAAATTCAGGGAAGCGATTGAAATTGAAAAAAGACCAAACAATCTCAATAGAGATGATGGCTGGAAGATCAGTCGTCGCTGGATCCCTGCCCTTTCTTCTTAGTGTTTTCGAGTTTTCCCCTTATTCCCTAGTTCCTTCTCCTTTTAGCTGTCTTTTCCTTACTCCTAGGGTTCTCCCTTTGATTATTCTTTTTCTATTGTCCCATTCTTGTCCTCCATGTTAAAAAAAATAAAAAATAAATAAAAAATATTAATGATAAAAATAGAATATATATACAAAATAAATAACATTTTGAACATTGTTTTATTTAATTGTTATACTATTTCCCTATCAAATTTTTATTGATGATATCTATTTGTTACTAAGTTTCTACTTCCTGTAAAATTAAAATAGAAACTAGGAAGACACCTGTTAATTTAACCAATCTCATAATGTTTTTCGATTAATCATATTAATAACATAAATAAATTGATATATCAAATAAGAATTAAGTCGTAATAAACATTTCCTATATTACAAACCCCTTTTCTCATCCCAACTTTTTCAATTATCAAAGATTAGAAATTAGGTTTACTTAGTTTAATTAAATTAATAAAATAAATTACTATAAACATTATATAAACCCCTTTTTACGTATATGATTAAACCAGTTAAATATTAAATAATTTATTAACCTATGAAAAATATATTAATTTGATAAATTTGAATGACTGATATACTTCAAGTAGTTATTTTTTCTTTTACAATTGATTTATTAATATTTTAATATTATTTTTTTCTAGCCGAGCCGTCAACCCTGTCAACCTAGCTGTTTGGATGATCTGCTCTCCCTATATAGTTATGGTCAACCCTATCAACCTAGCTGTTTGGATGATCTGCTCTCCCTATATAATTGGCAGCCATGATCTGACTCCTCAACTTGTAGTGACGATGAACCACACTAGTTGGTTTCAAACGCATCGACAAAGGTCTTCTACATGTGATTTTCGCCGAAAATATTCTCAATAAGAAATAGAAACCACTTTGCAGAGGACACTGTGTTTGCCTAGTGGCCAGGGCTGAACAAAAACATCAACAGGAAAAAAAACCATGCACAATGAGATAAAACAGTGGTATACAGAATAAACACTAAGTATCAGGAAGCAAAAAATCCTCAAAATTGTAGATGCAGTTCTCCCATTAGATGACCATTTGCCATTTGCCAATGATCTTGTAATAAGCCCTTCTTTGATAAACATTCTGCTTGCTTGTTTTGTTGCTGGCTTGTTTTGTAACCTGTCTATATGCTGAATTCTGTATCCTTTTTGTGATTGCCATCAGGTCGTAGATATATATACTAATGCATGGGTTCTCGAACATCATCTTCTAGTGTGAACCTGTGTTTCTACCATCAGAAAGCATCGATTCCAATACGTTTAATTGCTGAAGCAGATGCTGCTGTTGCAGCTATTAGACGAAAGCCTAGGCAGGAACATCAAAACATCCATCACTCACAATCAGTGGACGCCAATACCAGCAGCCATGTGTCTGCCTACGTTCCACACGATCACAATATGTACACTTTTATGTTGCACTCATGCTCCAACATAACATCATTGAAGCAGATCCACACCCACATGCTCATGAACGGACTTGACCAAAACATTTTAATAGGTGCCAGACTTGTGACACTGTATGCCAAGTATGGAAGCATCGTGGACGCTGGGCTGGTTTTCGATAATCTACCCAATAAAAACATCTTTTCCTATAATACCATGATAGCAGGATACGTGAAGAACGGGCACTGCGAGGAATCTCTCAGGGTTTGTGCGAGAATGCAGAGGAAAGGCATAGAGCCAGACAACTTCACTTTCCCATATCTACTCAAGGCTTGTGCAGGTCTCTCAGCTCTGAGAGAGGGAAAACTCATCCATTACCATATTCGCAGAAATGGATTGGAGTCCGATGTTTTTGTTGGTGCAGCTCTCATAGATATGTATGCTAAATGCCGAAAAATAGTGGATGCACGTCAAGTGTTTAACAAAATCTCTGCAAGAGATATGGTTTTATGGACTGCAATGATCTCAGGGTATGCGCAGAATGGACATGATTATGAGGCATTGACAACCTTTCAACAGATGCAAAGGGCAGGATTGGCAACTGACTCCATTACGATTATAAGTGTGCTTTTGGCATGCACCCATTTAGGAACTCTGCAACGGGGTAAGTGTGTACATGGTTTCATAATTAGAATTGGTTTTGAGTCAGATGTTAATGTGGCGAATGCTCTCATAGACATGTATGCTAAGTGTGGGAGTATACACTTTGCACACAAACTGTTTGATATAATGCCTGAAAGAGATGTCATTTCTTGGAGCGCAATGATTGCAGGGTATGGAATGCACGGGCAGTGTGAAACTGCACTTGCATTTTTTCGCCAAATGCAACGGGCCGGTATCAAGCCAAATTATGTCACCTTCATTTCTGTGTTGTCTGCATGTAGTCATGCTGGTCTTGTTAATAAGGGTTGGGAATACTTTGATTCCATGCATAGAGTTTACTGTATTGGACCTAGTTTGAGGCACTATGCTTGCATGGTCGACCTCCTTGGGCGCTGTGGACGCCTAGATGAGGCAAAGGATTTTATAGAGAAGATGCCTTTAGAGCCTGATGCCGGTGTGTGGGGAGCTTTACTCGGGGGTTGCAGGATCCACTGCAATATTGAGCTAGGAGAACACGCAGCAGAACATCTTTTTAGCTTAGAACCCCAAAATGCTGGATATTATGTGTTACTATCAAATATATATGCTACTTGTTGTAGATGGGATGACGTTGCTAAGGTTAGGATGTTGATGAGAGAGAGGAAGCTGAAAAAGATGCCAGGATGCAGCTCTATTGAGGTATATAGTAAAGTTCATTCATTTGTTGCAGAAGAGAAATCTCATCCCCTATCTGGGGAAATCTATGCAATGCTGGAGATCTTAGCTAAGCGGTTGAAAGAAGCTGGGTATGTGCCTGACACAAAATTTGTACTTGAAGGTCTAGAGTAGGATGTGAAGGAGCATACCCTAGCTAGCCATTTCTTTAGGGTTTTTATCAACGCAAGCCCTGAAATACCTATTGACATTTTAAAAGCATGTTATATGTGTGAACCATATACGCTACTGCTGGTAGGCAGGATGGTGTGGAAAAGAATCGAACATTAATGAGAGACTGTAGGGTGCAAAAGAAATCCCAAAGAATGTCAGTCGATGAAAACAACAAAGTTCTGCCATTTGCTTCTGAATTCTCAATCCAGGAAAATTATGCAATGTTGTAGATCTTGATTAAGCAGATTAAGGATGAAGGTACTGCCTGACATGAAATTTGCATTCAAGAACTAGAACAGCAGGTCAAGGCATGCTACTCTGTCATTGTTATTTAGCTTATTAACAGAAACCCTAGAACCGCTATCCAGGCCTCAAAGCTTTGTACATGATCATTGCCACACTGCTACTAATAGGATCCCCAAGATTATCGAGCAAGAAATTGTTGTAAGGGTCTGGTTTGCCAATCATCGTCCACTTTAAGAATTATTTGTTTCTTCCAGTGATTACTGGTTATTATCAGTTTGTCGAGGAAAAAACAAGATTGTCTTATTCCACATTCTGATGCATATTAATGACATACTAGGTTAGTTCTTAAGTTTGATTCATGATAATGCAGGCCCAAGTCTTCAGCCAGATATGTATTTTCACACAAGGCCTCTTCAGAAACCAAGTTTGATGTTCCAAGCGAAGTTTGTATTCCACAAATGACCTCTTTAATGTTCAATGACACTACCTTTTTCCAGGCAGACAGTTTTCAGTTTTTGTTGGTGATAAAAATGGTTGAAATCACTCATATATTTCACACATAGGTGTATGCGGCAACACACATATGTTTTACATTTAGAGATTACTCTAATATACAGAGTTTCTCAGATCTAAGTTAATTTAGAAGGAGAGGTTGAGAGAATTTCTCAACCATCACCAACAGCTCATAAACCAACATTACAAATATAGGATATATGCTTACCAAAAAAGGATTTTTTTTCGATTTCAATACTATCTTTATGTAGCATCAATCATACGATTGTATGGTAATTCTAGTCCAAAGTTTAAATATTGTTTATAAAACTTGAATGTAAAAAACGAAGTAAAAAATTTAACTAGAAAAGAGGAGACACAACCAATAAAAGAGAGAAAAGAAGTGAATAGCAAGATCCAAAAGCATAGAAAATGTTATTGGGTGGTAGCTTCGATCATATAGAAGATTTTGTTTTGTACCAGCTCCCCTCTTTTGGATTTGACATTTGGGCTAAAGTGCTAGTTCACTAGGGTTGACCAAGACTTTTTTCTTTATTTATGTTATGTGGAAAAATGAAGAAATTGATCTTGTGGTGTGAGTTACAATTATATGTGTGTGTGTGTATTTAAGTTGTTAGACACAATCTTTTAGGGTTATTTTAATTGTACATAATTTGGAGGTAGGTGAAATGAATAGCCTTGGGGCAGACCAATAATCCCTCATGGAATGTGAATTTAGTAGTCACTTCCTCTTATACATATGCATGTTTTGAGTTAATGAATATTGTCAAAGTATGGAGTTATTTTTCGGCCTGATAGAGGGATCAAAGCTATGTCATTTAACTCCATGATTTTATCTCTTGCATGCATAAATGTCCCTTCTTGCTCCTCTCTTGGACCCTATCCACTAGCTTGTTACTTTATCAATATGAGCTTCTACTACATCAAACCCTCTCTCTTCCACGACCATGATTGTCTATCTCCTAGAAGCACTCTACCATTTCCATCCCCATTCACTGTTCATTTTTCCTTAGCAATTCAGAATCAAATCTATGTCTAAAACATGGTCACAAACACACTAAAATGCCACAACACCAAGCACTTTGCACAATGAAAAATGCACAACATGCTAGAAAATGTAAAGCATCAACTATTATATCTTATTTTCTTTATCCTTGATACTTGCTTATGAATCTTAATTATCTTCTTTTTGTTCTTTAGTTAGATCTTTTCATCAAACAATATCAAGAAACAACAACAACAAAAGAGGACACAGATATAGCCTCTCAACCAGGCCCTCCAAGGGGAAAACCCAAAAACTCTTCTCTTCTTAGAATATGCTTCAAATATGATGCAAAGACCCAATCCCTAGACCAAGTCCTTCTCCTAGTAGCAAGTCAGCCCTTCCTCAAGTCCTTCTTTGCTTCTGCACCAAACTGTTACACACTGCAACTTCGACCTGCCAGCTACAACACTGCTACTTGACTTGCAATTTCAAACCTGCAATTTCAGCCTTGTAGCTCTTGAAGAAACCTTAACTCGACCTCCTTTTGGGACATTCCAAGCGCAAGACAACTTTTCCTAAAGTCAACGAGGTATAGACATATTTTCCTTTCTACCAGTTACGAGATGTTGCACTTCATCCTACTGCAATTCGGTCTTGCAACTTCAAACTCTTTCTGCAACCCAAAAACCCTAGAGTTTCGCACATGTGAGAGAGATATAGCCCAAGAAACAAGAAAAGTTTTCCTTCTTTTTCCTTGACCTTTGCTCTCCTTTTTACAGCTACCTAACTATAGATTGAACTCTTTCTTGTAGGTCAAACTTGTGAGTATATGTGTCTCGAAATGAAGTTGAACTACTCTTTATATAGCCTTCTTAAGGGGTTGAATTCCCTCCTTTAGGTCGACTTGAGGATCCCAACGTCGACTTGTACTCTTGGAGATTCCAAGACTTTCTAGACTAAAAATAATTATTTTTACAATTTCAAATTTCCTTGAAGGATCTTATAAACATGATTTTGAGTCTATTGACTCATGACAATAAATTCTAAGACCTAACAAACCCTAGAAGTAGGAAGAACATGCTTTTACCTAGAAGATCATCAATAATGAGCATAAAACCCATGCTTTAATAATAATAAATTTCTTTCTTTTTTTCTTGTTTGTTACATAAGATACATGTTGAAATGAGTACAACAATTATGAAGACTAAAACTAATTACATTTCTCAACACTCTCTCTTAACTAGGGAGGTATTCATAATTGTATAACCAATACAACATCATATCTCAAACTAAAGGGTTCTCAAGAAGAGTCAGATTGATAAGCCATACTATAAGCATCATCATCATGACCAACACTGTCTCTAAAGCCTAACTAGACAAACTCTTCTTTAATCAAGAGAATTACGCTGGGAGTCTTTACGTGTGATACCGCACTACCTCTGCAAGGTACATACCCCATTTGTATGTCTGCAAGGTATGTCCTTTTAGGACTATTCTTATCTTGGATCTCCAATCTCGAGTCCTCAAAGAATATTGGTTCTCTTCGACCACTCTTCTCTTGGATACCTACCTCATCCTCAAAGAGTGTCAATACCTTTCCTTTCTTGGATGCTTTATCCTCAAGGAAACCACATAAAGAGGAGAATGCACATGTGACGTCCAACATCACTCCCTCTCAACTAGAGAGGACATCCCTATTCTCCTTTAATCTTGAGAATATAACCTTGCTCCTACACCAGGAGACTCTTTTACCCCCTCTCAAAATCAAAGGAGATATAGACTTTTTTCTCTTTTTTTTTTCTCGGAATTCATCATCACAAACCTTACAACTTGCCTTCATAAGAGTATCAACTACCAATTCTCCATAGCTACCCGACCCCCTCTTTCCTCTATATCATTGAGCTTTCTTTCTTTCAAGGTATCATGGAGCCACCTTCTCTCTTCGATCTTGTGACAGGTTCCAAGCCAATCTTCTTGCTCATCACTTTCTTTTGTGATATGAAGGCATTACATTGAGCCTTACCAAACTTCAAGCTGATCATAACTTATTCTTGAAAGTGATCTTCCTTTGATCTTCAGGCTATCTTCTCGTACCACTACCTTTCAATCTCAAGATGTCCATATCTTGACTTCACAGTTTCCAGGTGTAGTAGATATCGAGCTTCCCTCAATATCCTTCATCCATACAGTTGAACTTGCCTCAACTACCATCATATATTCTTGCAACACCTTCCAAGAAGCAAAATAATATGTTAACTAGATAACCAACAATAATGAAAATCATACTTACCTCATGACGATCTTCTCATTCCATCGACATCCTTATGGTCCATCTCCATATGAATCTTCCTTTATGCATCAAAGTGCCCAAGGATCGAACTTGATTACCAAGTTACAACTTTTTCTTCAAGAGATTATATTGTATGTTAATCATGATTATATATATTATAAAGTCCTAAATTCTTTATACATCCTTAAGTGAGTCAAATACTATTCTTTTCAAGCATCATATATCCATATACCAACTTTCTTTCGACAAGATTCTATACATATGAATCTTATCCAAAGTTTTTATATCCAACATGCATTCCTATGCTTTCATTCAATCATCTAGTTATTTATATATCTCACAAAGAGCTTGCATCCCGACCCATTGCATTCCTTCATCCCTTTACCAATATTGATTCCAAATTACATGGAATGTCTACTAAACTTTGTCATAATGCTTTTCCCAACAACCTTCCAAAATGATGGTCTTTCCTAAATCATGATGATTCAACTAAGCATGGTGACAAATTATAATGTTAGACAATATCTAGATGACCAATATGCAAAATTCTCTATTTATTCATCTATGTAGATGATCTCTACAAAGCAAATTAATCATATGCTTCTATCTATGATGCTAGGCAAAACATGCTTTTCTAAAAGAAAGACTAATCTTCTTAGAAAACATGATAGTTAGTGAACCTTCTTTAGTAGTAAAGGTCCTTCATTTCTTCCTTCTTTGCCTTCTTTTCAGGTTCTCCCACGATATCGGCTACATGAGCTTCACTCCTTTCCATTCTCTTGTTGTTTTGCTTGTTTGGATAGTCCCTCTTAAAGTGTCCAAATTCATTGCATCCAAAACATTGCACTTTGGACATGTCTTTCTTCTTGGACTTACCAAACTTTCCTTTATTCAGCGTCTTGACTCGGGCAAGGAATGCTTGAAATTGCTCACCTAATCCATTGTCATCTTTGACCTTGATCCTTGATTCTTCTGATATGAACTGTGCCCACAACCCTTCAAAGGGAGTTGAATCCTTCTTGGAGTAGATGCTTATTGCAAAGCTAGTCCATTCTGGTGGTAATGCATTTAATACACAAATGGTTACTTCTGAATCAGTAATAAGTTCCCAAAGTCCTTTTAGGTTTTCTCTTAGTTGAGAGTCTCTCATGACGAAGGATGCCACATCCTCATCCTTTAGTTTTTGCATTCTATATAATTTGTTCCTTAATGGCATCTTTTGACCTGTTGTACTTACCGAATACAAATTTACTAGCTTGCCATACATGGCCTTGGAAGTTTTCAAATTGGCAACAAATGGAACAAGATAATCCTTAATTGATTCAACTATGATCCTTTGAGCTCTCACTTCCCCTTTCTTGTACTTTTCTAGTTCTTGTGTCTTATCTTTCTTTGGTTCAATAATTTCTCTAGTAGCATATCCCATTACTTTTTGTTCTATGAGTATCAAGTCAATTCTTTTCTTCCATGCTAGATAGTTCGAAGCCACAATGAGCTTATTTCTCTCCTTGCAAAAAGAACCCATATGACTTGAAGATTCAGACGTAATGTAATAATATGTTACGTACTTGATGACCAAGATTCTCCTTGATGATGTCTTCAACCTTCTCGATTCTTTAAAGACCTTTGGAGAGTTCTTGATGTTGTCCTTGAAAGATGTTCTCTCGAATCCCCCCACCAACTACTTCGAAGATTGAGGCCTTGCAAATAAAATTCCTAAAATCAACACCCTTCTTGCGAGATTGATGTAGTCTTGATCTTCTTCAATGCATAAACCCTAGAATAGAAGGGTCTACTACCAACGAGTTTTTTAACTAGATTCCTTCAAGAAACAATTTTCTTTGTAGTCTTTTTCTTTTAGGCTTTGAGAACTTCCTATCATTTGATCAACAATTCTTTCTAGTGTCCTTCTAGCTGCCTTCCTTGTTCACCTTAGCTTTGATTCCATTTTCGAAAATGTAAAGCAACAACTATTATATCTTATTTTCTTTATCCTTGATACTTGCTTGTGAATCTTAATTATCTTCTTTATGTTCTTTAGTTATATCTTTTCATCAAACAATATCAAGAAATAACAACAACAAAAGAGAACACAATTATAGGTTTTCACCTAGGGCAAAACCCCTATAGGTGAAAACTTGGAAACTATTATCTTCTTAGATTCTGCTTCAAATGAGATATAAAGACCCAATCCCTAGACCAAGTCTTTCTCCCAGTACCAAGTCAACTTCCTCAAGTCCTTCCTTGCTTCTGCACCAAACTGCTACATACTGCAACTTTGACCTACAAGCTACAACACTGCTACTCGACCTGCAACTTTGATCCTGCGATTTCAGCCTTGTAGCTCCTGGAGAAACATTAACTCGACCTCCTTCTGGGAACTTCCAAGAGCAAGACAACTCTTCCTAAGGTCAGCGAGGTATAGAGAGAGTTTCCATCCTCCCAACTACAAGATGTTGCACTTCATCTTACTGCAATTCGATTCTGCAACTTTGACCTCTTTCTACAACCCATAAACCCTAGAATTTCACATGTGTGAGAGAGATATAGCTCCAAAAACAAGAAAATTTGTCCTTCTTCTTTTTCCTTGACCTTCACTCTCCTTCTTGCAGCTACCGAACTATAGATCAAACTCTTTCTTTTAGGTCGAAGTTGTGAGTGTACATGTCTCCAAATGAAGTCAAATTACTCTTTACATAGTCTTCTTAACGAGTTGAATTCCCTCCTTTATCCTGACTTGAGGATCCCAGTGCTGAGTTGTACTCTTGAAGACTCCAGGACTTTCTAAACTAAAAAATAATTCTTTTTATAATTACAAATTTCCAGGAAGGGCCTTAGAAACATGATGTTGACTCTATTCCGTCATGACAATAAATCCTAAGACCTAACAAAACCTAGAAGCAGAAACAACATGATTTTACCTAGAAGACCATCAATAATGGGCATGAAACCCATGCTTTAATAATAATAACTTTCTTTCTTCTTTTCTTGTTTGTTACATAGATACATATTGAAAAGAGTACAACAATTATGAAGACCGAAACTAGTTACATTTCTCAACACAACAACAAATCAATGAAGTACATAAACTTTTTGCAACCCAAAACTTGTTATACTACAACTTTAATACAACAAACATAGGGCTCCCGTACCACAGATCATTGCCCTTACAATTAGCCTTGATACAAGGAAACTAGGGTTTGATGTCAATTACACTTGATAATCAATCTGCCTAAGAACAAGAACAAACTGGACTTACTTGCCGAATAAGTGCTTACATAATCCCTTTTAGTCCATTTGTATTGAACACCTGGCAGTTGTTGATTTGGGGTAGCATCGGATGTGCTCTAGGCCTCAAATTTTGCAGGGAGGCTTGGGCACATTATTCCAAAAAACCCAGTAAGCGTTTTGGAAAATTCCACCTAGAGACAATTTTATTAAAATAATTAATATTTTTTAATGGGAACCTAAGTCTAAACTTAGGAAATTAAAAATATTAATGGGTATTAATCTAATTGTGGGTGTGACTTCTAGAAGAAGACGAGGATCAAGATAAAATGATTTTAGCCATTGATTAGCTTTTAATCTGGGCCGTTGAATGTCAACAAGAAGATTATTTAAGGAAGCTTGAAGGTCATTTGGACAACACACCGAGAGATCAAGAAATCGAATTTCTGAAGTGAGAAGTTCTCAGGAGGAAATTTTGATCGAGTAGATTTCTTGCAGTTGAGGGGCAGGGATAGTGGGTTGGAGTATCTTCTCTAGAGCCCAAGATATGCAATAGAGAGAGGTAGAGAGACACCAAAGGGGTTGACGTCGAGCCATAAAGGCCCACACAAAGCTAACACAGAACCAGAAGGGCTCACATAGAGGGAGCTCAATCACCCATGCAAAAGTCTGAGTTTTGCAGAGGAGATGATATTTCTGATCCGAGAGGGATGGAAACTACTCCAGAAGGCAAAACATTTCCCAGTTAAGCTGACACAGAGCCTCAAAGAGCTCCACGCAGTTATTACATGGGGGCAGCGTAGTTATGGCGTGAAAAGTTGATTCAGTTGCCGGAACATGCGAGATTTGTCTAGTACAATGAGATAATCTCACAATTATTCTCTACCAGTTATATTTCTTTGTAACTAGATTTCCACGAGGGCATCCAGAGTTGTATTCATAAACTACTGCTTAATAAGATAAAACCCTCAGAGCTGCTGTATCGGTTTTCCCGCATTGGGTTTTTTTGGGGACATTTGTCCAAAAAATAACGCTGTCATTGTGTTATATTTTCTTTCTTGCTCACTCTCTTGTTTCTGCATAATATTTAATTAAGTGAAGGTTGCAGTAGTATATAATTTTATATTTACTGTAGAACATAGTAAATAACATGTATGGATTAAGAAGTAGGAGAAGTAACATCGGTTTGCTGCAGTAGGCATTCCACTTGAGGAATTTTCACATGGTATCAAAGTTGCAGGTAAACAAGAAGAGCAAAGCTGGAAGATCCAGATCTCAGCAGAAAAGGGAAATAGAAAAGCTGCAAGAGGGAGCAATTTGAAACCCTAGAGGGTTCGCGCAATTCTAGCCGAAGGGCTGATTTTTGAGACAGTCTCTCTCTAAGTGAGTCAACAAAGAGGAAGGACTCCTACTCCGAAATTTGGTCGGGGTAGAGGGAGCAGCGCTGAAGCCTCAGCGCGAGGAAAATCTAGTGGGATGCATATTTTTCTGTAGACAGTCTGTTGGGCAGAAAATCATAAGAATAAAGAGGAGAAGCACAACTGAGGGAATTTCTTCTTCAGAGAATTTCTAGCCAAGGAATTCAAATTCTCTAGAGCTGAGCAGTTGTAAGGGGCAACAATTTTACTAGCTCCAATAGGGAGTGCGTAGGCTAGCCTAGCATCACCACAGAGGAAAGAGGATATTTTCAACATTTGTGGTAGAAATGGCAACCAATGGCTTGAGGGATTAGGACAGGTTGGATGGAGCATCCAACTACGTCATATGGAAGGAAAAAATTGTCATTCCTTCTAGATGAGCATGCCCTCAAGACATTTGTCGACAGCATGGTGGTTGTCCCTGTAAATGCAAATCCGTTGAAGAAGATATGGTGAAGGCCAATAGGATGATCCTTGGTGGAGTAAAGGATCATGTGGTGTGTCATGTCGCTAGCAAAGGAACTACTAAGAAACTGTGGGATGCCTTGGCTATGTTATATCAGGGACGTTCCGAGCGACGGAAGATGTACTTGGAGTAGAAACTAAGATTTGCTCAGCTGTAGAAGGGAGAGTGTGTGGATCCATTCCTCACAAAGCTAAAGGAAACCTGTGATCAATTGTCTACTGTGGGGTAGACACCTCAGGATTCAGAGTTGGTTAGACTAGCCCTCAATTTTGTCTCAGATTAGTGGCAAGTCTTTGTCCAGAGTAACCTGGGCATGAAACATTGCCAAATTGGGATAAGATGTGGGTAGCTCTAAAACATGATGGAAGCAATTGTAGTGGGTCAAAGCCTAAGGTGGAGGAGGATAATGAAGCCCTTGCATCGAAGGGACAACAGGAGTAGCGGAGAAGTAAGAAAGATGTCTTGGAGATCAAATGTTTCAGGTGTGGTGAGATGGGTCACTACACTACTTAGTGTCCTCTCAAGAAGAAGGACAAGGATGCTAAACACGATCCAAAGGCTGCACCCATGAAGATCAAAGAGGAGGAGTTCGCCATGACAGCCGAGATACCTCCACAAGGGAGGTGGGCTGATTTGGAGTTGTAGTCTGAAAGAGCTACAGGTGGGTAGGATCCTTCAAGAGTCCACCTCTTGGATCAATACCTTGCTATGGGAGCCCAATTTTATAGTAGCAGGATGGATTAGTGTCTAATAGTGTCAAGGAGTGTTGGGGAGATAGTTGTAGTGACTAGGAACGCCAGAGCCTGAGCATCGCAAAGAAGAGTTGACAACAGTGCAGATAGCACAGAGCAGAGGTTAGCAATTGTGCAATAGTTTCAGAGGGTTAGCACGGCGACTAGCAGCAGTCAAGCTTCAACATTCACGTGGAATCATACTAAAGACAATAGTTTAGTAATTTTGGATGTTTTTCCATTGTTGATAGAGTCACAGCAACAATATGTAGTGCAATGGTAGTTGGCAGTGGAAGTGTTAGCAACAACACTTGAGAGGGAGCTGTATATGAATGCAGTGTTGACAATGGTAGTTTTAGCAGTAGTACAGTTGCAACAACAACACAGTAGTTGGTGGACAACATGTCAAACATCAGCAACTCAGAGGACGATGCTTCAAAGTCAGAGAAGTATGCAACAACGTAGAGCACATTCCTCGCTAAGAGGGACTGTTGATTTGGGGTGGCATTGGATGTGCTTTAGGCATCAAATTTTGCAGGGAGTCTTGGGAACATGTATTCCAAATAACCCAGAAAGCGTTTTGGGAAATTCCACCTAGAGACAATTTTATTAAAATAATTAATATTTTTTAATGGGACCCTAAGTCTAAACTTAGGAAAATGAAATATTAATGGTTATTAATCTAATTGTGGGTGTAACTTCTAGAGGAAGATGAGGATCAAGCTAAAATGATCTTAGCCATTGATTAGCTTTTAATCTGGGCCGTTGAATGTCAACAAGAAGATTATTTAAGGAAGCTTGAGGGTCATTTGGAAAACATGCCGAGAGATCAAGAGATCGAATTTTTGAAGTGGGAAGTTCTTAGAAGGAAATTTTGATTGAGTAGATTTCTTGCAGTTGAGGGGCATGGATAGTTGGGTTGGAGTATCTTCTCCAGAGCCTAGGATACACAAAAAAGAGAGGTAGAGAGACACCAGAGGGGTTGATGTTGAGCTAGAAGGGCCCACATAGAGTTAAGCAGAGACAGAAGGGCTCACGTAGAGGTAACTCAGTCACCCACGCAGAAGTCTGAGTTTTGTAGAGGAGATGACATTATGATCCAGGAGGGATGGAAACTACTCCATAAGGTAAGAAGTTTCCCAGTTGAGATGACGCAAAGCCTCAGAGAGCTCCATGCAGGGTCATGAAGCTACTGCGCAGGGGCAACGTAGTTTTAGCCAGGGACAATTGATTCAATTGCCGAAACAACCAGGATTTGCTGGGTAGAGTGAGTTAATCTCACAATTCTTCTCTATTAGCTGCATTTCTCTGTAACTGGATTGTCGGGAGGGCATCCAAAGTTGTATTCAGAAACTACTGCTTAATAATATAAAACCCTCAGAGCTACTGCACCGATTTTCCTGCATTAGGTTTTTCTGGGGACATTTATCCAAAAATAACGGTGTCATTGTGTTATATTTTATTTCTTTCTCAGTCTCTTATTTCTGTATAATATTTAATTAAGTGAACGCTATAGTAGTATTTACTTCAATATTTACCGTAGAACACAATAAATAACTTGTATGGATTAACAAGTAGGAGAAATAACATCAGTTTGTTGTAGTAGGAATTCTGCTAGAGGAATTTTCACAGTAGGTACTTTGTGTGAAATTTTAATTACTATTTCAGTTAGCTAGTTATTATTCTCTTATCAAATGATTATTTGCCTTCTACAAATTATTTGCGACAAATACTGAATAAAGCACTACTGCAACTTCACTGAAAAATAAATAACCATAGGAACTGAGAAAAGTATGCACAGACACAAAATTAATGGATACCAATATTTTTGGGCAAATGTCCTTGGAAAAAATTCAAGTGAGGTAAACCATTTCCGTCGATGAATTATTTTATTATTCTTCAACAAATTTGTGATGGAGAAAATTATAAAATCGTTCCTTAAAAATTAACAAACCTTCGGAAAAATATTTCTACCACTTCTGCAAGTTGATTTCTCCTCTAGGAATCAAATTGGCCTCCTTTGAGCAATTTGTCCTCCCTCTCGCTTATGCTCAATTCACAGGTGTGACCTTGTGTTATGAAACCAACTCACAAAAGATAGAAAAGAAATAAATGCCTTAGAATTCAAACTCTTTGAGGTGGAAACCTCCTTTACATTACATAAATGAACAATTCTTGGATGATACAAATGACAAGACCTCCTTTCTAAATATAGGAGTCTAAGGGGTCATAATATAATCGGAGCGGACATAACAATAATAATGTAAAGGCACAATAATAACAATAGTGGGCTTCTATGGGGCACAATAATAACAATATGGGGACTACATGGGCACAACAATATAATAAGGGGGTTGTACTAATAACAATAAGAGGTTACACTAGTAGTATAGGGACCTAACATGCCCCTCTCCTTCAAAAATTGTTTTCCTCAACGCTTGAGTAGTTCTTGATGCTTCTGTATAAAATTTTTGTCCCCCCATGTGGAATCTTCAGTGGGTAAGTTCTTCCACTTGATGAGATACTCTGAAATTGGTCGATTTCGTAGCTATCGGGTTTTTGTTTTTGTGACTGCTCCACGCTCCAATATGATTTTTCTTTCCTCGTCAAGTTCTGGCAATATTGTTTGAACTAGGATCTTCTGCAACTTTTGAATGAGTGGCCACACTTCTTTGTCATTCTTCCATTCATCCCTTGCTTCATTTATCCAATCTAATTGGATATTAGAAATAGCACAAAACAATGCTTCCACATCCTTATCCTTTCTTGAGATTGCATCTACAACAACATTTTTCTTCCCTTTTTTGTAGATGATTTCAAAGTCACAACCAAACATAATTGTGACCCATTTTTTATGTTCTTCTAAAGATAAACTTTGTTCTAAAAAGCATTTAAGACTATCATGATCCATTTTTACCTTGAAGTGTCTTCCCATTAGGTAAGGTCGTCATTTCTTAAGTGCATGTAGTATTGCCAACATTTCCTTCTCATAAATAGCTTGATTGAAATGTAGCTGTAAAAATACCCAATCGCCTACATAAAAAAAAAATTCACTGCAATGTTGATATGCCCATTGTTTCATTCGATTCTACACCAAACTGTCGTTATCCTTTAAAATTTAGAGAAGTTGTTGTTGATGCTCGATGTGATTTTTCACTACTTGAATCTTTTTCTTCTTGATATGTCCTTCTATCTTGAGAGTTTGAGGAGTCGCAATTTCTTCCAATGCATTACAAGATATGATTGTGTTTGTTTATCTTGATGCTCGATGTGATCTTTCACTTCTTGAACATTTTTCTTCTTGATATGTCATTCTATCTTGATAGTTTGAGGAGTGGTAATTCCAGCCAATGAATTACAAGATACGTTTGGATTCATTTCTTCTTTCTTGATGTGATATTTCACTTCTTGAACCTATTTCTTCTCGATATGTCCTTCTATCGTACGAGTTTGAGGAGTGGTAATTCTTGCTAATGCTTTACAAGATATGGCAGGATTCATTTCTTCTTTCTATAGAATCCATTGAAACCTCCTCCCAACGTTGACTTGGAATGTCCTCTTCTTTTGATATTTCTTGATCCTTTTCTTCCTCCTCTTCATAATCTATGTGAAATAATTTCTTCTCAGCACACTTATGACCTTTAGTGTATTTGTTGTCACAATTGTAACAAAGCCCTTTTTCTATTTTGATTCTTACAGAGGTATAAGTGATTTTTGTACCATAACGAATCATTTTTCCAACTAAATGTATCATATGTACTGGGATCTTCTTGTATATTTTGAATGAGTGCCCACACTTCTTCTTCATTCTTCCATTCATCCCTTGCTTCGTTTATCCAATCTGTTGGATAATAGAAATGGCACAAAACAATGCCTTCTCAAATGAATCAGGTTCTCAAAGACGAACCTCACATTGAATGTTATCCTTTAAAGTCCCTATGAAGACGTCAATTTTTTGCTTCTCTAGAATATCATTTACCCTTATATTCAATTTTTGAAAGTCCTCAATGTGCTCTTCCATTGAACCCTTTTGTTCGAGATTTATCAATTGGCTAAAGAAGGTGTTACTCTTTATATCCTCATAATGTGCTATCATTTCTTTCGTGAAAATTGACCAAGTGACAAGTGTTTTATGATAACAAAGCCCTTTATACCATAAAAATTGATTTGGTTCTAAATTTAAAGATGCAATATGTACCTTTTGTAATACTTGAACCTCATGTAGATCAAAATATTGCTCCATCTGTAGTATCCAATTTACCGGATCCTTGCCATCAAACTTCTTCATATCACCTTTTCTTGATTTTAGGATTTTGATCTTGAAACGACTATAACTCGCTAATTTCAGATCTCCAAGTTCTGAAATTGCGTCCTGCAGAATCCCTCTGAGTCCTCTTTCTAACCCCACAAGTCTGATCAGAATTTGATTTTCCAAGAAAGAGTTATGCCCAATCTCCTAAGATGACCTGATTATATAATGTTTCAGTAGAGGGAAATTGTACGAAGTGCCACGTGTCACTGTTTCTACCTTCGGATCTGAAAAATATACACAGAAAACTATAGTCTGTCCTCTTTCTGTAACTTCTTACGAAATTTCAATTTGTTTCTCAGAGAGAAAGTTATGATGATTTTCGTAGGGTCCCCTGTTTAGAATGTAATTCGCGAGTCCGCAAAAACCCTAACTTTCTCAGATGATATCTCTGAAAATATACTGAGAAAGGATATGAGATTCGAACCCGAGCTTCACCAAGATTTTGGCTCAAATGGATTTTAATTTCAGAGTCTGAACCTTTGTAGAAAACATATTATAGAGAAAATTCCACGATGACCTGTTTGAGATGAAATTATGGAGCTTGCAAAAACCCTAACTTCCTCAAATCATATCTTCGAAAATATAGCAAGACAAGATCTGAAATTCAGATCTGAGGATCAGACCAATCTCTTCTCAAATGGGAATTTTTTTTTTCTTCTGAAACGTCGTAGCGAAAACGTTATAGAGAAATTCCACGATGACTTGTTTGGAGTAGCAAAACCCTAGAATCCAAAGCTCTGATACCAAATGTTATGAAACCAGCTCACAAAAAGATAGAAAAGAAATATAAACGCCTTAGAATTCAGTCTCTTCGAGGGGGAAACCTCCTTTACATTACACAAATAAACAATTCTTGGATGATACAAATGACAAGACCTCATTTCTATATATAGGAGTCTAAGAGGTCATAATATAATCAAAGCCAACATAACAATAATAATGTAAGGGCACAATAATAACAATAGTGGGCTTCTATGGGGCGCAATAATAACAATATGAGGACTATATGGGCACAACAATATAATAAGGCGGTTGTACTAATAACAATAAGGTGTTACACTAGTAGTATAGGGACTTAACACCCTGTCCCTGACAAGCTCACATTGCTGAGGAAATAATTCGACCTCCCACTTGAATTTGGCCTCAACTGACAAATCGTTCATCTTCTACAAATCGATCTCTCATGCACTTTCTCCTTGCTCTGACACTTCATCCTCTCTAAGCATTCAAATTTCAACTAGGGTAATTCACACCCCTTCTCTGAAGCAATTCACACCACTAGAAAATTGGCCTCCTTTTGCAGAAAAATTGATCTCCAACTCTCACTGAAAATATTTGTGATAAAATCCTCCAACAATCTTGACTCTAAGAATTGTTAAACACTCTATTAATGTTGTTGTGCCCTTGATATCACTGAATATTGTGTCTCGATCTCTTACTGATCTCTTATGTGTGTTCTAAAAATGGCCATCGATTTACTCTTATAATCTCTTGTTGACGAATCAACACCCATAATCTAATCTCAGCTGATGGCTAAGATCATCTTGACCCCTTCAAGTGACTTTTTGGGAAGTCTCCAGAGGAAAATCAATTGACCCCAATTAATATTGATTAATTGAGCCATTTTCCTCAGTTAGACTCAGGAAAATTAATTAATTGGCTAATTAATTGTAATCAAGGCCTTTTATTGCTAAACCTTTTATGGGTATTGGAAAAAATGTGTTCCCTAGCCTCATAGACAATTTGAGACTAGAAAACATGTCTAAGCTACATAAACTAACACTCCCTCTTAGCAAGGAAGGTGTTTTGCATAACACTCTCACCTTTCCCAAAGCCTTTGTTAGTATATCTGCTATCTGCTAATATGTGGGTATATATTGTAGCTGAACAATATTTCATTGCACACAATCCCTGATGAAGTGGTACCTGGTGTCTATATGCTTGGACCTTTCATGAAACAATGGATTCTGTGACAACTTGATGTAACTCTGATTATTGTAGTGTATCACCATCATCTCAACTCTTTGACCAAACGAGGCTAATAGTAGCTTACAAAGCCATATAACCTCGCACATATCCATGTTCGCTGCTATGTACTTTGCCTCTACAGAACTCAGTGCTATACACTTATGCTTCTTGATGTACCAAGGAACAACTACTAATCCCATGTTGAAGCAATACCCTGAAGTTCTTTTATGATCCATTGTGTTACCTACTTCATTTACATTAGTATAACTAACCAACTTGACACTATCATCTCGAGCATACTTGATCCCATACTCGATAGTGCCATGTAGATATCTCAACAGATGTTTAGTTGTCATCCAATGCACTCTCTTTGACTCCACCATGAACCGACTGAGGGAGTTTGTTGCATAGGATATATTTGGCATGGCTTTGACCAAACACATGAGAGAGGCTATAAATTGCATGTACAATGTGTTATGCAACCAGCTCACAAAATAGAAGAAAAGATAGACCAACGACTTCAAAACCAACCTCTTCAAGAGGGAAGCCTACTTTACATTACACAAATGAAAATTTCTTGGATGATACAAATGATAATATCTCCTTTCTATATATAAGAGTCTAAGGGGTCACAATATAATCAGAGCTGACATAACAATAATAATGTAAGGGCATAACAATAACAATAGTGGGCTTCTGTGGGGCACAATAATAACAATATGGGGACAACGTGGGCACACCAATAGAAATAAAGGCTACAATGGCAATACTAATAAGGTAACACAGTAGTATTATAGGGACCTAACATGCCCCTCTCCTTCAAAAAAGTGTTGTCCCCAATATTTGAGTAGTTCTCGATGCTTTTGTATAAAATTCTCATCCTCCCATGTGGAATCTTCAGTGGGTAAGTTCTTCCACTCGATGAGATACTCTGAAATTGATCGATTTTGTAGTTGTTGAGTTCTTATTTATGTGACTGTTTCAGGTTCTAATATGATTTTCCCTTCCTTGTCAAGTTATGGAAATATTTATTGAACTGGGAGCTTATCATCTATATCCTTCTTTAAGCATGAAACATGGAAAACTGGGTGCACTCAGGGAGCTATAGGAAGCTCCAATTTGTTGGCCATAGTACCAATCTTTTGCAACACCTTGTACAAACCATAATACTTTGGTGATAATTTATTATCCTTCTTAGCTTACTTGAGGGGCATTTGTTTGTGTTGTTGTAGGCGTAGAAATACCCAATCACCTACATCAAAACTTCTTTCACTGCAATGTTGATATGCCCGTTGTTTCATTTTATTCTACACCAAAGTGAAGTTATCCTTTAAGAGTTGGAGAACTTGTTATTGATGCTTGATGTGATCTTCCACTATTTGAACCTTAGAATTCTCTCTTAAATATGATGTGATGGATAGTGGATGATATCCATAAAGTGCCATAAATGGGGTCATTTTTGTTGCAGTATGGAAAGAAGTGTTATACCACCATTCAGCCTGAGTCAACCATTTGAACCATTGTGTTTGTTTATCAGATACAAAGCAACGAAGATATCCTTCCAAACATCTGTTTACTATCTTAGTTTTCTCATCAGATTGAGGATGATAAGATGAGCTATGAGCTAACTGAGTACCCACCCAAGAAAATAATTATGTCCAAAAAATTCTTGTAAAATTGGGATTTTTGTCTCTTATAATAATCTTTGGGTTTTCATGTAGCTTTTGAATTGTTTCCATAATTGCAGTAGAAAATGTACTGGTTTTAAATGGATGAGATAATGCACAACAATGTGCATACTTGATAAGTCTATCAAATACCACCATGATGACACTCTTTCCTTCGAAATTAGGTAAACCTATGATAAAATCCATTGAAACCTCCTCCCAACGTTGACTTGGAATGGATAAAGGTTGTAATAGACCTAGGGTCTTAATTGTTTCAACTTTATTTTGTTGGAAAACCAACTATCCGCACAAACTTTATATCAGATGTAAGGCCATCCAAAAGAAATTCCTTCTTAACCCTGTGGTAAGTTTAAAATTCCAGGGGGGTGATGCCCACCTACAAAGGGATGAGGTGTTGCAATTTCAAAAGTTTGTTTGAATTGAGATTCTTACAGAGGTATAAGTGATTTTTGTACCATAACGAATCATTTTTCCAACTAAATGTATCATATGTACTGGGATCTTCTTGTATATTTTGAATGAGTGCCCACACTTCTTCTTCATTCTTCCATTCATCCCTTGCTTCGTTTATCCAATCTAGTTGGATAATAGAAATGGCACAAAACAATGCCTTCTCAAATGAATCAGGTTCTCAAAGACGAACCTCACATTGAATGTTATCCTTTAAAGTCCCTATGAAGACGTCAATTTTTTGCTTCTCTAGAATATCATTTACCCTTATATTCAATTTTTGAAAGTCCTGAATGTGCTCTTCCATTGAACCCTTTTGTTCGAGATTTATCAATTGGCTAAAGAAGGTGTTACTCTTTATATCCTCATAATGTGCTATCATTTCTTTCGTGAAAATTGACCAAGTGACAAGTGCTTTATGATAACAAAGCCCTTTATACCATAAAAATTGATTTGGTTCTAAATTTAAAGATGCAATATGTACCTTTTGTAATACTTGAACCTCATGTAGATCAAAATATTGCTCCATCTGTAGTATCCAATTTACCGGATCCTTTCCATCAAACTTCTTCATATCACCTTTTCTTGATTTTAGGATTTTATTCTTGAAACGACTATAACTCGCTAATTTCAGATCTCCAAGTTCTGAAATTGCGTCCTGCAGTATCCCTCTGAGTCCTCTTTCTAACCCCACAAGTCTGATCAGAATTTTAATTTTCCAAGAAAGAGTTATGCCCAATCTCCTAAGATGACCTGATTATATAATGTTTCAGTAGAGGGAAATTGTACGAAGTGACACGTGTCACTGTTTCTACCTTCGGATCTGAAAAATATACACAGAAAACTACAGTCTGTCCTCTTTCTGTAACTTCTTACGAAATTTCAATTTGTTTCTCAGAGAGAAAGTTATGATGATTTTCGCAGGGTCCCCTGTTTAGAATGTAATTCGCGAGTCTGCAAAAACCCTAACTTTCCCAGATGATATCTCAGAAAATATACTGAGAAAGGATATGAGATTCGAACCCGAGCTTCACCAAGATTTTGGCTCAAATGGATTTTAATTTCAGAGTCTGAACCTTTGTAGAAAACATATTATAGAGAAAATTCCACGATGACCTGTTTGAGATGAAATTATGGAGCTTGCAAAAACCCTAACTTCCTCAAATCATATCTTCGAAAATATAGCAAGACAAGATCTGAAATTCAGATCCGAGGATCAGACCAATCTCTTCTCAAAAGGGATTTTTTTTTTCTTCTGAAACATCGTAGCGAAAACGTTATAGAGAAATTCCACGATGACTTGTTTGGAGTAGCAAAACCCTAGAATCCAAAGCTCTGATATCAAATGTTATGAAACCAGCTCACAAAAAGATAGAAAAGAAATATAAACGCCTTAGAACTCAGTCTCTTCGAGGGGGAAACCTCCTTTACATTACACAAATAAACAATTCTTGGAGGATACAAATGACAAGACCTCATTT
>APFE031353514.1:227042-239469 GCA_000404065.3 Pinus taeda
AATAGACCTAGGGTCTTAATTGTTTCAACTTTATTTTGTTGGAAAACCAAACATTCCGCCACAAACTTTTGAATATCAAATTTAAGGCCATCCCAAAAAAATTCCTTCTTAACCCTGTGGTAAGTTTTAAAATTCCTGAGTGCCCTCCTAAGGGAGAGGTGTGAAATTTCAGAAGAATATTTTGTTTGAATTGGAAATTCTTACAGAGGTATAAGTGATTTTTGTACCATAACAAATCATTTTTCCAACTAAATGTATCATATGTACTGGGATCTTCTTGTATATTTTGAATGAGTTCCCACACTTCTTCTTCATTCTTCCATTCATCCCTTGCTTCGTTTATCCAATCTAGTTGGATGATAGAAATGGCACAAAACAATGCTTCTACATCCTCATCCTTTCTTGAGAGTGCATCTGCAACAACATTTTGCTTCCCTTTTTTGTTGATTATTTCAAAGTCATAACCCAACATCTTTGTGACCCTGTTTTGCTACTCTTCTGAAGATAATCATTGTTCTAAAAAGTATTTAAGACTATCATGATCATTTTTTACCTTGAGGTGTCTTCCCATTAGGTAAGGTTGCCATTTCTTAAGTGCATGTAGTATTGCCAACATTTCTTTCTCATAAATAACCGTTTAAATACTTTTCCTTGATTCAACAACTTTTGATAGAAGTGGGTATTTCTTCTTGCATTAAAACAACACCAATTCCATTTCCTGAGGCATCACATTCCACAGTAAAGGTTTTTGTGAATTCTGGCATAGCTAAGACTGGTGCTTGGCACATTACCTCTTTAAGATGCTCAAATGCCTTCATTACTCCTGGAGTCCATGAAAATGCATCTTTCTTCAATAATGTTGTTAGAGGTGCTGTTATTCTCCCATGTTTCTTATCAAACTTGCGATAATACCTTGTCAACCCAAGAAATCCTTGCATATGCTTCATGGCTGTGGGGATTTTCCATTCCTTAATGGCTTTAATTTTGATAGGGTCTACCTTAACACCTTCATGAAATACACTATGACACAAACATTCCAGCTCTTGTACTCCAAAGAAACATTTGGAGGTTTTTGCATATAATTGTTTCTCCTCCAATAATTTGAGCATGCTCTTAACATATTGAACATGATCCTTCAAGACTTCTTTTAGATTAGTATATCATCAAAAAATAGTAACACAAATTTTCTAAGGAAGGGTTTGAAAATGGAATTCATCAAACCTTGAAATGTAGAAGGTGCATTAGTAAGGCCAAAATGCATGAAAAAAATTCATAATGTCCCTCATGGGTTCTAAATGTTGTTTTCAGAATGTCTTCAGTCTTCATTTTGATTTGATGATATCCTGAACAAAGATCCAACTTGGTGAAGTAAATTGATCCATGCAATTCATCCAATAATTCATTAACGACATGAATGAGAAATTTATCTTTAATAGTGATCTTGTTGAGCTCCCTATAATCCGAACACATGCGCCATGATCCATTCTTCTTGTGCACCAATACTACTAGAGAAGAGAAAGAAATTTGACTAGGTTGAATTATACCAGCGCCTAACATTTCTGGAACCATACGTTCAATTTCACTCTTTTAGGCATAGGGATATCTGTAAGGCCTAATGTTTGGAGGAACACTTACTGTGATCAAATAAATAGCATGATCATGATCACGAATAGGTGGGAGGCCTTTGGGAGTCTCAAATACCTTGGAATGATTGTCCAATACTTTTTGGAGCTCTGGGGAAATAGATGACTTCGAAGTGGGAACCTCTAATAAACATAATTGTGCAATTACACCTTGTTGTTCTTTCTTTAGAAACTTTGTCATGCTGTTAGAGATGATTATTTTTCCTGGTTTCCCTGCGATAATCCTTAATTCAAATTCCTTTCCCTCTGAAAAAAATTCAAGAAAATTTCTTGAAAATTAAAATCTATCATACCCAAAGATTGTAGCCATTGGACTCCTAGTACAATATCAGCACCACCCATTAGAATGGAAAGAATTGGACTATTAAATACATATTCTCCCATGGATAGCTTGATATTATGGCACTTTCCAGAACATTTTATGGTTCCTCCATTTTCAACCATCACTTGACACTCTGGTGTTGGGTATAGGAAGCAATTCAATTCCTTGGTTATCTTACAATGAATAAAATTATGGGTACTGCCCAAATCCATCAACACTATTACCTTTTTATTCTTGATATGTCCTTCTATCTTGAGAGTTCGAGGAGTGGTAATTCTGGCCAATGCATTACAAGATATGGTCAGATTCATTTCTTCTTTATCTAGGGTTTGTTCCTGGTGCATATCCTCTTCTTTTGACATTTCTTGTTCTTTTTCTTCCTCCTCTTCACAATCTATGTAAAATAATATCTTCTCAACACACTTATGACCTTTAATGTATTTTATCTCATGTCAACTATAACAAAGCCCTTTTTCTCTTTTTTCTTTCGATTGTTGTGGTGTCAACCTTGTAGGTTGTGGAAGGCTAGGGTGACAACACTTCCATCTTTATAGTTGTGAGTGGTAGGCTTCCTTGTTGCCATAATTTTTCTTTCAATTTTTCTTGCCAACCTGAATGCCTTCTCCAATGAATCAGGTTCCCAAAGGAGAACCTCATGTTGTATATTATCTTTTAAATTCCCTATGAACACATCAATCTTATTCTCCTCTAGAATATCTTTTACCCTTACCATTGAACCCTTTTGTTTGAGGTTTATCAATTGGCTAAAAAAGGTGTTATTTTTTGTATCCTCATAATGTGCTATCATTTCTTCCATAAAAATTGCCCAAGTGACAATTTGTTTACGAGAAAAAAGTCATCGATACCATACAAACTGATTGGGTTCCAAATATAAAGTTGTAATGCGTATCTTTTGTGTGTTTTTCACATTATGGAGATAGAAATATTGCTTCATCTGTAGTATCCATGATACAGTATCCTTGCCATCAAACTTTCTCATATATATCTTTGGAACATGGTGAGTCTTCAATCCAATGTTAGAGTCTATGAAATCATGGTTAACATTTCTTTTGTTCTCACCATGAGTTTCCTTTACTACTCTTTCACCATTAGTAAGCATTTCTTGTAGCAAGTTTGTCAAATATATCTTCAAATATTCCATGTTGCCTTTAAGTTTTGATTCTATACCATCCATCTTAGCTTCCATGCCATCCATTTTAGTTTCCACACCATCCATCTTAGCTTCTGTTACTTTTTGTGAGAGTGAAAATTAGTGCACTTAGTCTCGTAATTTTGATATATCATGTTGCATTTCTTCATCTTCTTCATGAGTCATGGTAGAGGTTTCATGTTTCTTACTAAGTGTTTCCATTTTATTTCTTCGGGGAATCAATTAATTATAATTATGTCTCACTATGCCCTTTGAATCACTTTGAACTGATTTTTCAAACCAAACTTATGCAAGTTTTCAAAAAAACTACACACATTTTTTCGCTTTGTAAGAGCTCGATATTGAATCTATTGTATCTCTATAATTTTAGATCTCCAAGGTATGAAATTGCGTCCTATGGTAGCCCTATGAGTCCTCTTTTGAAGTCCATCAGTATGATTGATATTGGATTAATCAAGAAAGAGTTATGAAAAATCTCCCACAATGACCTGATTATAGACTGGTTCAGTAGAGCAGGCTTGTACGACCTGCTACGTGTCACTGTTTCGACCTTCGAACCTGAACATGATACACAAGAAACTAAAGTACGTCCTATTTCAACAACTTCTTATGAAATTTCAATATGATTCTCAGAGGGAAAGTTATGACGATTTTCCCAAGGTCACCTATTTGGGATGTAATTTGGGAGCCTGTAAAAAACCTAACTTCATTGGAACATATCTCCCAACATATAGCGACCAAAGGTCTAAAATTTGGACCCGAGGTTCATCACAATTTCGGCACAAATGGGTTTTAATTTCATCATCTGAAATGTCATAGAGAAAACGTTATAGTGAAAATTCGACGATGACCTATTTGGCACAATGAAATCCTAGAATTCAAAGCTCTGATACCAAATGTTATGCCACTAGCTCACAAAATAGAAGAAAAGATGGATCAAAAACTTCAAAACCAAAATTTTTTAGGGGGAAACCTCTTTTACATTACACAAATGGGAAATTATTGGATGATACAAATGACAATACCTCCTTTCTATATATAGGAGTTTAAGGGGTCATAATATAAGAAGAGTCGACATAACAATAATAATGTAAGGGCACAACAATAACAATAGTGGACTTCTATGGAGAACAATAATAACAATATGGAGACAACATGGACACAAAAATAATAATAAGGGCTACAATGACAATACTAATAAGGGAATACACTAGTATTATAGGGACCTAACACAAGGTGGGATTTACATCCTTCTCCCTAGATACATCAATCTTCCTCCAATTGGTGATCATGACAGTAGACATCGCTCTACTCCTCCATCCCTAATATCCTCAAGATATCGATGTAGTATTTCCCTTGACTAAGGAAAAGATCACCATCTTTCCGCCATACCTCCATGCCTAGAAAATAGTACATGAGAACCAAATTCTTCATCTCGAATTCAACTACAAGATCCATCTTGCACTCCTCTATGAGCCCAATTGAACCTATCAAAAACAAGTCATCCACATATAGGACAAGAATGAATACATAACTCCCAACCACCAAGCAGTAGAGGTTCACATCGGCCTCACTCTTCACAAAGCCCATGCCTTGCGAGTGTCTGTCAATGCAATCATACCACACTCTGGGAGCCTACTTGAGCATGTATAAATCTCTCTTCAACATGAACACATGGGTCACTCTGTCATGTGCCAAAAATACCTCTGGTTGTTCAATGTACACCTCCTCCTCTAGTTCACCATTTAGGAATGTTTTCTTGACATCCATTTGATTGATCTTCCATCCCATTTGTTTTGATGATGAGATCATGACTCATATAGAATTGTACCTGGCCATAAGAGAAAATGTCTCCTTGTAATCTATTCCATCCTTTTGAGACAACCCTTTGGCCATGAACCTAGCTTTGTATTTCTCGATGCTTCCATCTACGCCATGCTTGATATAGATCCAATGGGATCCAATCACTGCCTTGTCTATCGGTCTGGGTACAACCTCCAAGACATCATTATGCATGATTGAAGAATACTCCTCAACCATTTCATCCTGCCACACTTGTTGCTATGAAACCTCCTGATAGTTGTAAGGCTCACTATCCACCAATTGAATGACCAACACCATGTAGCCAACATACCTCTCTGGTTGTCTCTGCGCTCTCCTACTCGTCCTAGGAATCCCCACAAACTCCTGAGCATCCCTGAGTATCTGTTGAACCTCGCAGTTCCATCTACCAACTATGGAGTTAGGAATATCCTCTTCCATATCCTCTTGATGCATCTCTCCGATATGTTGCATATGTTGCTCCATGCTCTGCAAGCTCTCAAAAGCACCTACACCTATGCTAGTGCTCATACTAGTGACTGTAATCATGGTCTGTCGTGCCTAATTCTACTGCTCAACTCTAGGAGCTTTTGCTGGTTGCTCACTTTGATCTTCAACTACTGGAAAATCTCTAGACCTCCTGTAAGCTTTGTCCTCCATGAACTTGACATCTCTCATAACAATGATATTCCTGGTCCTTGGACGAAATATTAAATAAGCCTTGGAGGTTTTGTTGTGCCAATGAAATAACCCCACTTTGTTGTCTGATCAAACTTTGATCTCGTGTCTCTTGGAATGTGATAATACGCTAGGTAGCGAAATATCCTAAAGTGATTGACATCTGACTTTTTCCTAGTGAATGCCTCTTCGGGTATCATATTTCCAAGCACACTATGTGGGATCCTGTTTGAATATAAACCATCATATGTCATGCCTCTTCCCATAAATAATATGGGATATCCTAATCATACAACATCGCTCTTGTTGCCTCTGAAATAGATTGGTTCTTCCTCTCAGCTACCACATTATTCTGCGAGTTGTAAAGATCTGCCCACTCCCTCTTAATTCTTACCCTAGTACAAAACTCTTGGAAATCTTTGCTAGTGTACTCTCCTATATTGTCTGACCAAAAAGTCTAGATATTTCTTCTTGTCGCATTCTCCACTAGAGCCTTAAACTCCTTAAAGCAACCGAAGAACTAATCTTTGGTATTTAAGAAATAGATCTAGGTCTTCCAAGAGAAACCATTGATGAAAGTCACAAAATACTCATATCCCTAGATATATTTCATTGACATTGATCCACATATATATGAATGCACTAAGCCAAGTATCCCCTAAGATCTACCGTCACTCCTTGGAAAGGTTTCTTTCACAAAATTACCCAATACACATCCTCTACTAACATCATCATTCTTTGTGCTCACCTCTGGAACACCTATCACCGTCTCACGAAGCAATCTAAGTGTTCCATGATGAATATGGCCTTTCCTCCTATGATATAGCTCCCCCTAGTCTCTCTGACTTCTGCTACTAACTAGTGCCTTAGGAGTGTCCATCTACAACCTGTACAACAGATCACTCCTCACCCCAATTGCTATAGGTGACTTCCAATCCTTATGCTTCAACAACACCTTTTTCCCTCTAAAGATAACATTATATCCTTTGTCCTGAATGATGGATGCAAATATCAAATTCATACCAAACCTAATACATGCAATAAATTATGGATAGGAATTTTCTTACCATTCTCCCTCTAAAATAGAAGAATCCATCTTGCCACTAGGTTGCACTTGGACTTGTTCCCCATATGAATATGAAATCTGATGTCCTCCTCCTTATAACTGGGGAAATACTCTCTAACTCCTATCATATGAAATGACACTCCACTGTCTATATTACAAACACTTTGTGAAGTTGAGTTGGACAAGAAAAAAATTAATGTGAATTCCTATTCCATCCCGCTAGAGAGCTCATCTACATTTGCTAAAGCTGCTACTTGCTTCTTTCTGTTCTTCTTCCTATGAGGACAATCACTGGCATAGTGGTTGAACTCGTGATGGCCATAACAATTGACCTTTGATAGGTCCTTTTTCTTGTTCTTCCCTCCTTCTGAATTTGGTTGCTTATTGGACCCCTTCTTTTCCTTTCCTTTCCCTACTAAAGAAACGTTCTCCTGCTCCCTCTCAAGCTTCAAAGCCTTTCCACTGCTACTTCCATTGAAAAAGCTAAGCCTAAGATCCTCTTGAGTGAAGTCACTCCAAAGGCGATCCCAACCTGGAAGTGTATCTCGCATAGATATCACTTGGACAAACATACTCCATTGCTTGGAAATCTCATTCAATGTTATTCACACTAGCTCACCATCGCTAGGCTTATTACCAATTGCACCTAATTCATCTATGGAAAGTCGAACTCTGATGAGGAAAAAAGTCACATATTCACCCTTATGCATCTTAACAATCCTCAACTTCTCTTTGAAAATAAACTTCTTGTTTTTTGTAGGATTCTTATACAAAGTTACTATAATGTCCCACATTTGCTTCACTGTTTCTTTGTCTACGAAATGGGGAACAATGTGGTCCTTGACTCCATCAAGGGTAATCCTCTTCTCTTTAGAATTCTCCTTCTTGTAGGTAGCCAACTGTTTTGTATCTATAGGTATGGAAATTACATTTTCTGCATACTCCTTCAGTCCATATTCATCCAATAAGAATGGCATTATGGCCTTCCACGCACCAAAGTTGGAGGCTCAATCCAACCTGTCCCGATTTCTCAAACCTATTGTGGCCATCTATGGGAAGAATGGAAATATAGCGAAACCCAAATAATCTGGAGAATTAACTAAAGTACTCGAACTAGGTTAAAACCCTCGTCTTGTATCTTCTTGTGCCTATGTGGATCCTCCTTCTTCCCTTAGATACACTCTGATGCCATGGTTACTATTCTCCTATCAAAAGTGTATTTGTCTTCTGCAAATTATTTGCAACAAATACTAAATAAAACAGAATTGCAACTTCATTGAAAATAAATAACCATAGGAGCTCAGAAAATTATGCACACATACACAAATAATGGATACCAATATTTTTGGGCAAATGTACATGGAAAATCTAGTGTGGGGAAAACTAGTTTTGTAGATGAATTATTTTATTATTCTTTAGCAAACTTGTGATGAAGAAAATTACAAAATACTATTCCAAAAATTAGCAAACCTACAGAAAAATATTTCTACCACTTATGCAAGTTGATTTCTCCTCTAGGAATCAAATCAGCCTCCTTTGAGCAATTCGACCTCCCTACGGCTTCTGCTTGTCTCACATGTGTGGTGCCATCACTAGGAAATTCACACTGCTAAGGAAATAATTCAGCCTCCCTCTAGAATTCGACTTCAAATATCAAATCAAACCTCCTGTGAAAATTGATCTCTCCTACAATTTCTCCTCACTCTGCCACTTCTTCCTCTCTAAGAAATTCACACTACAAATAGGGTAATTCACACCCCTTCTTTGGAGCAAGTCACATCATTGGAAAATTGAGCTCCTTCTACAAAAAAATCGATCTCTAACTCTCACTGAAAATATCTGTGATGAAATCCTTCAGCAATCTTGTCTCCAATCACTATTGAACTTGTTGTATTGATGCCCCTGTGCCCTTGCTATCACTGCAATACTATAGCTCAATCTCTCACTGATCTCTTATGTGTGTTCTTCAAGTTCCCATTGATTTCCTCTTATAATCTCTTATTGACGAATCAATGACCATGACCTAGTATCAATCAATGGCTAAGATCACTTGACCCATTCAAGTGACTTTTCCAGAAGTCTTTAGAGGAAAATCGATTTATCCCCATTAATATTTTTTAATTAATCCATTTCCCTAAGTTAGACTTAGAAAAATTAATTAACTAGCTAAAACCTTTTCTTGAAAAATTTTTATGGTCATTGGAGAAACTGTGTTCCCTAGCCTCATAGACATAATCTGAGATTAAAACACATGTTCGAGCTACATAAAATAACACTTTTCCACCTATACATGCAAAGATCTTGCTACTCCAATACCTCTGCCACTGCTGCTCACAAAGTCCTCTTCACCTTCAGATTCTCTTGCACAATCAAATCACCAATTTTCCTTCTATTAGTCCACTTGTTGCTCCAAGATGAATGAACATCAGGGCTTCACAAGACTTCCTTCTAACAATGGTTGACCACGTCAACTAACACTATACATAGGCTTCTAATATGTTTTCTCTCTGACAATGACAAGGCTGATCCAATATCATTGTACTCAGGGTCTTCTATAATAAATCTCACAACAATGATTTACCTTTTGTACTCAATGTACTTAGGGCACGCTAGCACACTGTCCAAACATCACTTATTTAAAAAAACTTTACTCCAATCAACTCAAAACTCACCACACAGAAAACTCAACCACGAATATCAATTCATACCTCCTTAACTAGCCTCTAACTATGTTTATGGAAGACTTGACCCTGTGCGCAATAGCACTAAGGTATCTTGGCATAATTGAAAACCTTTGTGGCCACCTCAAACTTAGATACTTCTTCAACCACCTCAGCTTTGAATTCCTATTATCATCTCACTTTATTAGCCCTCAAACTTTTGCGCACAACCTAGATGAATTGACACCCTTATACCAGCATCACTATAAGCCTCACAACCTCGAAATCCATAAAAAACTAGGGTCTTGACCCTCCTTTAGTGCATAGAAATTAGGTTTGACTTTTCACAAATATAACCCTTACAAATATGCCTAGAACCACATCCAAAATCAACTCGACCAACACTCTAAACTCGACCTATACCAAAACACAAGAAAGAGAAAATTCATCTTTCTTCCTCCAACTCTAGCTTGATTCCTTTAGATATTTGTGGTCACTTAGGCTTGTGTCCACATAAGACTTATTTCACTTGTGATCATGCCAAATGAGCTTCATATTATCTCTACTTATAGTGATCTTGGTGGACACACTTTTCACCAACGATTATGTCTTCTAGCCCAAGCCGACTTGAGCCTACATGCCAAAATGACACTAACATAAGAAATACAATTTCTTTCATTTTATTTTTCCACTTCAATTGTATTCTTAGGTTCCCCTTAGCCCATCAAGGGTGCCCCTCATGCATCCAATGAATAAACAATCAATTTTCACTTGGGTCTTTCGCTCAGAATTTTGGGTACAAAGTCCACTACTTGGGTACATTGCCCACAAAACACATTTTCTTTGGGTCAACTCCTCATAAACCTACTACCCTAGGGGTTGTGGGTGTACCTCCCAAGATAAATATTTCAACACTCTCTTATCGAGGTAGGTACATACATTACTCAGAAGTAACTCATCATTGTCAACAACATTAGCCCAATCTTTGGCGTCCACCACTACAACATACCTTGTAGAATGAACCACACTATCCTCGGTAGTGTCCTTGCTTTGATCTCGTCATAACCTGAATATTTAAACTTACATAGGTAATTTGGCAATCCTTCATAGTATCCCTTTGAAGCTAGACTCCCTCTGATTCTACGCAACCTCCACTAGCTCACCCTAATTTCCCTCCTGGAAAGTTCTACTACTAAACTTGTGTCCTTCCATGGTCAATCCGAGCTACATCGAACATTGGGTCTAATCACTCTAGACCACTGCAACTCAACTCAACAAGCATTGTCATCCTCTAGGGTCAAATACCTCACGTGCACATGACTCCAATGTTCAACTTCACAACCCAATGAAGATACTAGCTTGCCATCAACTCGTCCTTCACACAGAGCTAACTCGTTCATGCCAAAGCACCCCTTGAGTAGTACCAATAATATTTGACAAGTCATTGGGAGTCCATGATCTACAACTTTCCACACAACAAACTATTGTTCACCGGGTTATCCACTGATCCACGAGAATTCCCTACCTATCTCATCAACTAACTAGTCAAGACCACATTTCCATGTTCTCAGCTGAACCTTATGCTCCATGTTTTAGGAAATTTCATAGCTACCTCTTAAGTTTCTTTGCTATGCACACTCTAATTCAACCTTTCCTTCAAATTAGCTCTGATACCATGTTGATTTTTCCTTGGCAATTCAGAATTACTTCTATGTCGAAAACACGGTCACAAACACACTAAAATGCCACAACACCAAGGACTTTGCATAATGGAAAATGTACAACAGTGAATCAATGAAGTACACAATTTTTTTGCAAACCAAAATTGTTATATTACAAATTTAATACAAAAAACATATGGCTCTTGCACCAAGGATCATGGCCCTTACAATTAGCCCTGATATAAGGAAAGTAGGGCTTGATGTCAACTACACTTAACAATTAATTTGCCCAAGAACAAGAACAAACTTGGCTTACTAGTTGAAGAAGCACTTACACTAGCCCTTTCAATCCACTTTACTTGAACACCTGGTAGGTCCTTTGCTACCTATACACGCAGAGATCTTGTTGCTCCAACACCTCTGCCATTGTTTCTCACAAGGTCCTCTACACGTTTAGATTCTCTTGCATGATCAACTCACTAATCTACCTTCTATCAGTCCACTTACTGCTCCAAGATGATTGAACATAATGGCTTCACAACACTGCCTTCTAAAAATGGTTGGCCACTTCAACTAACATTATACATAGGATTCTAATATGTTTTCCCCTTAAACAATGACAAGGCTTCTCCAATATCACTGTACTCAGAGTCTTCTACAACAACCTTCACAATAATGGTTTACCTCTTGTACTTACTGCACTTAGGGAACACTAATACGCTATCCAAACATCACTTATTGAACATACGTTTACTCCAATCAACCCAACAATCATCACATAGAAGACTCAGCCACAAATATCAGTTCATACCTCCTTAACTAACCTTTTCCCAACTCTAAGGAAGACTTCGCACTATGCACAACATCACTGAGGTATCTTGGCCTAATTTTAGACCTATGCAACCAGCTTAGACTTAGATACTTCTATGGAGACCTCAACTCTAAATTTTTGTAGTCACCTCACTTGATTAGCCCTCAAATTAGGGGAATTTTGAGGTCTAAAAGGCCTCCTAAGGAAATTATAAAATAATAATGGAAATAATAAAATAAAACTAGATTACATCATCAAATTTTAGAGGGAAAAAAGAAAAAGCTAATTTTTCAACTCGTTTTTTCAACTCATCTCCCTATCGATTTACTCAAATTTCGAGCGGAAACACTTGTTGAATGCAAAATTTGATTCCTCATCCAAGAAGTACCCATGTTTCATACTTTCGATGGACCCTACTACACGAAAAATGAGAAATACATGAAAAAAGTGATTGCAATCATGGAAAATTTTGGGGGCGAATTTTCGCCCTTAGGCGAAATTAAGGGGTTTTAAATTTTTAGTGGGCGAATATTTTGTATCATAGTACATTTTTACAAATCACCTCAAATTTATTTTATAAAAAAATTAGGTATG
>APFE031353514.1:240731-253130 GCA_000404065.3 Pinus taeda
GATCCATCTTAATTCTGGGTCTACCAAGTGCTCAGAGGGATAAATAGATTTCATCCCTCTAAAAGTGGTAGATGTGGAGTTAAGATGGGTATAGGTTGGTTTTTATGATAATGAAGATATTAAATAGACTTAGGAAATTATATTGTAAAAACATCTGAAGGTGAATGGTTAAAGCTACATTTAGTCACTTCACAAAATTTAGTGAAAAATACCAATATCTCCATTAATATAAAAATTCAAAACAATGAAACCTTATCACTCTTTCAGCATCGCCCTTGCAAAAGATTTCTAACCATTTTTCAAACATTCTCAGTATGATATCTTCATGAAAAAGTTCAAGTACTGATGTTGGATTAGTTGTTTGAAAAATAAGCTGGTTTGTACAACCTTTCATCTCTTGTGCTATTCTTAGTTTGTCCTAATGACCTGTAGGGGTTGGAGCCACTACACCATATTTTCCTAGAAGGTGGAGATTGTTCACCAAAAAGGCAATTAATCTACATGTTGCAACGCTGTTAAAAAATGCGAGATGTATGAGGGTAGTGAATTATGCTAATACGAAATTTAGATTGGGAGAGATGTAATTAAGTTTTATTATTTAATTGAATATTTCCAATTAAAATAATAATAAATCTACATTTATATATTCATATATTGATTGGAAGACTTCTCACAATGGTCACTTCTTTCAATTAGATCCCCTTCAAGCCTTTGGGATACCTAATACTTTCTTATATAATATAGTTGGGACTTGCTACTTGTTGGCGTGTTGGGGTAAACAAACTTGATGTGTTATTTTTATCTCGCAGTTGGAGTCTATGGAATAAGAAAGAAATTTGATAACTTGAAAAACGTGGTAGCTTGACAAAAGTTGTAGAGAAAAGATTAATCTCTCCTACCTTAACAAAACTCGTGGTCAATATCAACACCTACAAGAACTTTGTTGTGAAATATTATCAAAACTAATAGAAGGATATGAAAGAGTGTATTGTAAGAACCTTGACAAACACGGCCACTGAAACTTGGAACATTGTTTGTAGGAAGAGAAAATTATGTTTTTTTTTCCAAACATGTATGTTAGTATATTACAGTTTAATGAATATGTTTTCTTATTATCATATATGGTTTCACGCTTAACAAAACATTCACCAAGACTTCACAATGTTTTATTATTCAGTAATATATTTGCCAAGATCTTACAAGATTTTATAATTTAGTGAAAGATTCTCCATCACTGTACAAGATAATATAATCTAGTCAGAGATTCACCAAAATATATATATATATATATACATATTATATTATTGATAAAATTGCCTCCCATTTTTCCTATGTATCATGGGGATTAGCCCATTTATTATACATATATATTTAGGGTGGTTCTTAAAATTTTCCCTGATTGCAATCATGCTTTTTCATTTATTTCTAATTTTTCGTGTAGCGAGGTCCATGAAAAGTATGCAACATGGGTACTCCTTGGATGAGGAATTAAATTTTTCATACAATGAGTACTCCCACTCAAAATTTGAGTAAAACCTTAGAGAGATAAGTTGAAAATACGAGTTGAAAAAGTAGTTTTACTATTTTATTATTTTTTAATCTTTTTAGCTTTTAACTCCAAAAATGGTGAATCATCCCCCATGGTTGAAATCATCATCTTGAATCCTGTTGGTTCTTATAAAGTTTATTTTGGTTGTACATTTTTCTTAGGAGGCCCATTTTAGACCTCAAAATTCCCCTAATGAACTTTTGCACATATCCCCGATGAAGTGTGGCCCTTATACCAACATCATTACAGGCCTCATGACCTCACAATCCATTAACGGCTAGAGTATCGACCCTCATTTAGCACACATAAATTAGGCTAGGGTTTTCACAAAGATAACCCTTATAGATATGCCCAAAACCACATCCAAAATCAACTTGACGAACACTCTAAACTCTGTCTGTACCAGAATGCAAGAAAAAGAGAATTCATCCTTCTTCCTCCAACTCTAGTTCGATTCCTTTACAGATCTACAATCACTTAGGCTTGTATTCACCTAATATTGATTAAACTTATGATCATGCCAAATGAGCTTCAACTTATCTCTACTTATAGGGATCTTAGTGGAGACAATTTTGACCAAGGGTCGTGTCTTCTAGCCCAAGTTGACTTGAGCGTCCACGCCAAAATGACACTAACATAAGAAATAAAATTTCTTCATTTGTTTTCATCACTTCCATTGTAGTTCTATGTGCCCCTTAGCCCATCATGGGTGCCCCTCATGCATCCAATGAATAAACAATCAATTTTCAATTGGGTCTTTCACCTATAACTTTAGCTACAAATCCCACTACTTGGGTATATTGTCCATAAAACACATTTTCTGCAGGTCAATTTTTCACAAACTCAGTAACCAAGTGATTGTGGGAGTACCTCCCAAGCTACACATTTCGTCATTCCCTCGAATTCCCGCCCATTGTGGGAATTAAATCTACATCGTGTTGTATTATTGCAAGAAGATCTAAATTATATCTTTCAAAGAAAACCCTTAACTCATCGTCTCATTTTACATGAGCTCATTGCCCCAACTCTCCTGAACTCAGCTTCCAAGAGAGGCCAAATCCTTTCTTTGCAACTCAAACATTTGGAACCATAACAAAGAGTTACAAGGGTTCATTTCCATGATTGTATTCAACTCAGTTTCCAAGAGAAGCCAAGTCCTTTCTTTGTGACTCAAACTATTGGAATCACTAAATTTTGGGTGCATAATGTGTTCATGTTGTTGAGCCTTGTAATTGTCATATTTCGCTTGTTTAATCTTTAAGTTTTTATATTAATTTTCTATCATTTTGCTTCTTATTGCTCGGTATAGTCTAAACTTTAGAAGAATTAATTCGTTTATATGATTATGCTTTAATAAAGGTTGTTTTGTGTATAAATCAAATAAACGATTTTCTGGATAGGACTTTATTATAAACAAAGGCTATGAGGATGAATAGAAACCAATAACATTCAACATTGTTCGCAGCAGATTCAAGCGAGGTTGTTCTAAATTAAGGAGTTGGTTACAAGACAAAATTCTTGCTTTCTCTGTTTGAAGATATCATTTATATCTTAACTAAGAAAGAATGTCTTAAGAATATTTGATTCTCAAGTTGTTCTTTATCAAAAAGATTTTCTGATGTAATATTCCTTTTGCATTATAAAAACAAAGGAACTTGCCTCTGGCAAGCGATGGAAAAATTGTAATTTGAGATAGAACAATAAATTGGGTGTTGATTGCATTTACTTTTTCAAATATTATAATGCAAAAAATTCTTAATTATTTTCAGTCTTCATCATCATGTTTTGATCTGATTATTTCTAGAAGACAATCTGAATCCTAGTGGTTCACGCTCGCTTCCTGGAAAAAACACTGTCTTTCATCTGTATCATAAAATTAGTATAATTATGTATAATTCTTTTTTCTTGTGTGATCAATATTTCTTATTTGAATAAGTGAATAGTCTTCTAGGAATTGCATTTACATTTTCAAAAGTAGAAGAACTTATTGTGTTTATTCTTATCATTATTTCTTGCACAAATGCTTGATGTTTCTTAGTTTTTTCCATCACCATTCCTTTAAATTTGTATTGTTGTTTACTAAAGCACAATTGCTATTTAAATAGGTGTTGATTTATTTTATGAATAGTGAAGTAGATCAAGCTTAGTATTGAGTAGTATTTATGATGTTTCTCGATTAAAGTCTTTGTTTAGAAGTTAACTATGTGCTTGAATTTCATTTTTGCAAATAAAAGATTAATTTCATTGAATCTAGAATCCGCCTTTAAATTAGTCATTGTTTTATGTTATTAGGTAAAATTGATTCATTCTTGTAGAAAAAGGGTTAGGTCATTTTAGTACCAGTATTAGTCTTTCATAGTCCCTTGCATAGATTTTTCCCACTGCCTTGGAATAAAAAGATGAATCCCTAGTTGATAAATTAATATTTGATGGTTAAGTTGTTTATTCTAAACAATTAATAGTCCAAAAATTTTGACATTTTTGTTGGGGAGGCTGTCAAAAGAGTGCTATTGTACTAATGAGTAGTTTTGGATACATACATTATTCCCTGAGGGTTGGATATTAAAGATGAAAGTTAAGAACCCATGTACACACCCTGGATAGAATTATGGTGATGAATACCCTTAGCTGATAGTTCTAGGTCATATAGTATGCATGACTAGGAGAGGAAATAGAGGTAGGGATAAAAAATAAATAAATCCAAAAATTACTCGTGCGAGCAACAAAACCTAGGGCTATGCTATTTTTACCACTCTTATAGTAGAATCCCTGCTGTAACGGAAGAGATTCATGATCAAATTTGGGATCTGAAATTTTTTTTAAATCATCATCAAACGAACGTCCCGATATTCTTGACAAGAGCAAGGGGTACTCTTGTAACATGAGAGGAGGTGAAATGAGTAAACCGAACTTCCAACCTCCTGAACAAGAGTCTCCTGTAACACCTATAACAAGGGAAGAAATTGTGGTTCCTAACTTAGGCAATGTTGTAAGTCCTAGACAAGGCCCAAAATCCCAACATCACACTGGTCCTTTTCAACACTACCTCCTAATTTTGGAATCCCAAAGGGATATTGGTACATATTTGACCAAATGGAAAGACAAGTGAACACATCAACCACACTAACCTCAAAAATACAATTCCTTATCATTGATCCACAAGAAAATGCACCCATGAAATACCACACCAAGGTCTTCCAAACTTTCATGGATTGGCCTCACATGACTCGAATGCATTTTTCTTTGAATTTGACATTTTGTGTCAAGGATATGACTATACTGCCAAACCACAAAAGCTAAAATTGTTCCCCTCTACTTTGAAGGGAGCAACATTACAATGGTTTATGGGATTAGGAGGTGGTAACATTAATTCCTTAGATGAAATAAAAGAAGCCTTTCTAAAAAGGTACTAGGATTACCATCGATCCAAAGATTTAAAAGAAAAATGATTTAAAATGACTTACAAAGAAGACAAGACTTTAGAAGAATACATAGAAAGGTTTCAGTATGTTAATTTTTATGGTATGTTCTATGCTTGAAACAATTACTTCAATGTCTTATTAGCCCAATAACAAGTCTACTTGAGATTCAAATAATAGTTACAATAAACCTCAAAAATCACTTTTACTTTAGATCATCATTGACAATAGTCATAGATAGAACATCATTAGAAATATCCGCAAGAAAACAAGCCAATACAATGAACACAAATATTTAGGCTAATGCTAGGGAAAAACCCCACAAGGGGGAAAACCAAACCAATCCTTCTTATTGATTAATATCAAATTTTTAGCAGATAGAGAAAATCCAATTTAATACAATGATAAGAAGCCAAAACTAATCCTGTCAAAGTCTACAATTGTGTAAATATCAGTAGCAGACAATGTGCCCTAAACTGTCAAATCAACAATGGTAAAATGCTAGTCAAACAAGCTCTAAAATTCTTGGTCAAGGAAAAGAAGAACTCAACCTTTAGAACAAGTCAAAGTCAACCCAAAATAGTGAAGAAGAACCAATCAAACTCAGTCAACATTCTGCGCTAAAGTCTGCAGTCTAGCTTGCAGTCAACGTTGGTCAAATTGCGCAGAAAACCTCAGAATATGTGTCAAAAGATGTGGACTGTCCAAATAGAGAATATTCAACAAAAATCACATTCAAACAGTGCCAAAGTCACCTCAGCTAATTTTGGTTAGAGTTAGTTGCAAATAGTCAACTCAGAGAAAATAGAGCTGCCAAGAAACCCTTCGTACGTGTACAGAGAATATGTTGCTTCAGGATGTATGAACCAATTAGAACATGAGAGTGTAGAAATTCTCACTGTAGATCAACTTGATAATGCAATATACTAAAGAAAAATACGTAATCTACTTCTACAATCAAACTTGCAGAAGCTTAATCGACTTGAACAAGATCAAACAGAACACACATAACAAAGAAGAAGAATGAGCACACATGAAACACAAAAGAATACTCTGGGAAAAACCTCAGCTAAAAACCCTACTATCTGTATTATCATACAAGTGGAAATATCTTAGGATTACACAAAGCTTTAACTCTCATATCTATCCATCTCTCAGTACAATGCCTCACTGCTACTCATAGATAAAATAGACAGCTCATATGCCTTTCCTTTGCCCTCCAAGCCTCCTATTTCCTTGACCAGTTTTCCCTAGGTGTTCCTACTGTAACCTTGTGTGACACTGATCTCACACACTACTCCAACACACTGTAAAACTACACAAATCTCAAGGAATGAATTCCTTCTGCATGCAAGAGATTTTCTTAGAGGAAAATTATTGCAACAGATAGTACATTGTCCCTGCCTTTGATCTCAACTGGGTCTTTGTATGAACTGACATGCATGAGTTATTTATGAGAGAATATTCAGTTATCTAGAGTACACTAATTTCATGCATGCATGCATTAACTCACTGAACTCACAATTAGTTCCTCCAACAGTTTGGATCTAATTTAACTGGAATTAACTCAGTTAATAGAGATACCTAATTACAACTCAAATACAACTCATCCTTATATCCTTAATTAAGGGATAATCTCCTCAATCAAAGGAATAATTGTTGCATGACTTCACAAAGACTTCTAGCTTGAATTTTTCCAACTAATTAACTCAAGATGAATTAATTAATTATTTTCCAAGAAGTTGGTGAGACTAAATTTGAATTTTAATTCTCAATTTAAATTCAAGGACAAATTAAAATTGGAATATTATTGTTGCCACATTTCAACACTCCCTCTCAACAAGAAAGGGATTATCTGCCACCCCGATCTTGTCTCTATGGAACTCGAATTTACACTTTGACAATGCCTTAGTCAAAATGTCAGCATCTTGCTCCTCGGTCAAAATATACTGCAACAACATGATCCTCCTCGCCACACAGTCTCTGAGATGATGATACCAAATTTCGATATGCTTGGACCTGTCATGAAATACTGGATTCTCAGAGAGTTTGATACAACTGATTATCACAATAGATCACAGTTGGATCCATCCTCTGATCAAACAAACCAACTAGAATTTTCCACATCTAGATGGCCTCACATGTTTCCTGACTTGCAGTCATGTATTCAGCCTTTGCTGAGCTAAGTGCAACTGACCTCTATTTCCTACTGTACCAAGAAATTGCTGCTGACCCAAGGTTGAAAATTCCTCCTAATGTGCTCTTCCGATCTAATGGACTCCCTACCCAATCTACATTAGTGAAGCCCTGTAGCTTCACTCCCTTTGCCCATCTGTACCATAATCCATACTGAGATGTGCCTCTAAGGTATCTCAAAACATGCTTAGCTACCTTCCAAAACATCTTGGTAAGCTGAACCATAACTTGACTCAGATGGTTCACCGCATAGCACAAATCTAGTTGTGTGTTCACTAAGTACATCAGTGAACCCACAAGCTGCCTATACGCAGTAACTTCTACTACCTCTCTTGAAGCAGCATCCTCCTTCCTCCAGTTACATGCTAGAGGAGTTTGCATGGGCTTGCACTTCTCCATGTGGACTATCCTAAGTATCTCAATGGCATACTTACCCTGAGACACAAAAAACTCCCCATCCTTCTGCCGTACTTCCATGCCAAGGAAGTAGTGCATGAAACCCAAGTATTTCATCTCGAATTCTCTTGCAAGGTCCTCCTTGCAAGACATGATCAACTGATCATCACCTGTCAATATGAGATCATCAACATAAAGAACAATGATCAACTACTTACCTTCCACCATGATGTGGTATAGGTTCGCATCCGGTTCACTCTTTGTGAAGCTCAATCCGATGAAGTAGTTGTTGATCCTGGTGTACCAAGCCCGAGGTGCTTGCTTCAACCCGTACAAAGCTCTCTTGAGTCAGCACACATGCGACTCATGATCGAAGGTCTCGAAACCTTCTGGCTGCTCTATGTACACCTCCTCCTCAATCTTTCCATTGAGGAATGCAGTCTTCACATCCATCTGATGGATCTTCCAACCCATCTATGCTGATAGTGCCAACATCGATCTGATAGATGAGTACCTTGTAACAGGAGCAAAAGTCTCATCATAGTCAATGCCCTTGACCTGTGAGAAACCACGGGCAACAAACCTTGCCTTATGTTTCTCCACACTACCATCATTAGCTTGCTTTACCTTGTAAAGCCAACGGGAACTCACAACTAACTTGTTCTCTGGTCTTGGAACCACATCCCAAACACTGTTTCAAACTGTGAAGTCATATTCCTCCACCATAGCATCAATCCAAATCGGTTGCTGCACTGCTTCCTCAAAGGAAGATGGCTTAGTCTCAATACATTCCTCAACAAGGGCCATGTATTCAGTGTACCTATTATGTGAACTCCTCTATTTGAGCTGAGAAGATGGTTCTCCCACAGTCTCTCTCGCATCTGACAACAATATGTGAGCTTATATTGAGCGCTTCTGCCCATCTCTGAAAGACTCTGCTTGAGTGGATGCCTCCACTCCTAGAACCTTTGCATGCAGCTGCTCTGCATCAGTCTAAAGCTCCTCCTCCTTAGGAACCAAAAGTTCCTCCATAGCCTGTAGTTGGAGCTCCCTCTCAAGGGAAACTGGCATAGCCTTTTGCTCATCAAACTTTAGATCTCTGTGTACCACTGTCCTCTGACTAGTAGGCAAGTACACCTGATAGTTGTGAGGTGTATCAGTGTACCCCACAAGTATCCCCAACTCATTTATCGGCTCAAGTTTCTTCCGGGCATCCTTGGTCACATGGAAAAATACCGATGAGCCAAAGATCCTGAAGTGACTCACATCTTGTCTCTTCCCAGAGAAAGCATCTTTTGGTGTCTTCATCCCAAGTATGTGATGTAGGCTTCTATTCTGCAAATAGACCACTGTCTTGCATGTCTCAGCCCAAAAATGAAGTGGTAGGCCTTGGTAATGCAACATTGCTCGAGCTTCCCCCACAATCATTTTGTTCTTCCTCTTGGCCACCCCATTTTGCTGTGGGTTATGAGGTACCATCAATTCCCGTTTAATTCCTTCTATTTCACAGAAGTCCTTAAACTCTTGAGAGACATACTGTCCACCATTGTTGCCTCTCAAGGCCTTGATCTTCTTCCCTAATTCTTTCTCAACCAAAGCTTTGAACTCACAAAACTTTGAGAAGGTTTGATCCTTCTTCTGCATGAAATAATCCAACATTTATGAGAAAAATCATCAATGAAAATCACATATGACCTTTTCTTCGCAGTGGATGCTATCGAGAATGGTCCACACACATCCATATGAACTCGCTCTAAGATCGCCTCAGCTCAATTTTCTCGATCATGAAAGGGAGAATTGGCGTAGTTTCCCAAGGTACAACCTTTGCATGTGTCCACTTTCTCAAGTTTACCTTTGGGAAGTCCGGTAGATATCTATCGCATTATCTTCAAGGCCCCATGATGCAAGTGGCCCAACCGTCTATGCCATAAATCGCCAATGTCTTGGCTTTGCACCAATTCTGCTTTCGAACTCAATGCAACATAGTCATCTACCTCTAGTTTGTAGAGATTCTTTAGTCAAATCCCAATCCTCTTGGTCTGACCCATGGCTATGTGTCTTAGGAACGCCTTTTCTTTACTGAAGACAACATCATAGCCTTTGTCTTCCAACATTGTGACTGATACCAAGTTCTTCATCAGTACAGACACATACTTCACATCTGTCAAGGTGAGAGGAGCTCCATGCTCCCTCTGAAAAGTAACCATGCCCACTCCTGAAACACTATACTTCCCATCGTCACCCATCTCTATAAGCATCTTGAGGTATTTCTCCTCCAAGGTATTGAACAAACTCTTACCACCGGTCATGTGGAATGAGACTCCACTGTCAAGGTACCAAATACAACGCACCATCGATGAAACCATACATGTGATGAGGGAAAAATCCAATTTGAACTGAGAGGCCAGTGCCTCACCTTCTAATCCTTTTGAGGATCCCTTCTTGGATTTCTTCAATGGATAATTAGTTGCATAATGGCCCACCTCATGACAATTAAAGCATCTCACTTTATATTTGTAAATCTTCTTCCCACCATGAGAAGAACTCGATTTGGAATGGGAAGCCTTCCCTTTCCCCTTCCTTGCCTTACTTGCTAAGGCTAGATTTTCTTCATCATCATGCTTAGATGAAGAACCATCTCTGGTGCTTCTCTTGATCTCCTCCTGCATCAGATCCAACCACAGTCATTCCCAATCCAGAAGTTTCTCTCTTCCATTCACAGAGTCCTGGTAGCTATGCCAGCTCTTAGGAAGATCGAGGAGAGTAAGACTCACCATATCATCGTCGGCTATAGTTATTCCTACACTACCAAGCTCATCTCTGTAGGTGGTGAGCTTGTTCAGATATGTAGAAATAGTGTCGCCCTTTTCACACTTGATTTTCTGAAGCTTGTCCTTGAGCACTAGTTTCCTCTGGTCGTTGTTGTTCTGATAGAGATCCTTCAATGTCTTCCACATTGAAAACAGAGTCTCCTTCCCATGGAGACTCGAGACAATATGGTCTCAAACTCCCTCTAGAACAATTTGCCTCACCTTCACCACACACTTATTCCATTCAACCAATTCTTGGGCATTAGCTATAGCTGGCTTGGGGACTTCTTGATCAATGAAATCCTTCAAACCATTGTCTTTTAATACCGCTTCCATGCAATCCTTCCATACTATGTAATTCGAGCTGCCATCCAGTGCATACTCAAGTCTCAAGCCATTGAACGCCATTGGTGAACTTAGAGGTATGATAAGAATTCGATTTAACTTCTCCAACCAAGAACTTCAAACTTCGAACTTTCCCTTCTTCAGTATACTATTTACTACTTCAATCACCTTTGCTCTAATACCATATAGAAATTCTCACTATAGATCAACATGATAATGCAATATACTAAAGCAAAATACTTAATCTACTTCTAAAATCAAACTTACGGAAGCTTAATCAATTTGAACAAGATCAAACATAAAACATATAATAGAGAAGAAGAATCAACACACATGAAACACATAAGAATACTCTAGGGAAAGCCTCAGCCAAAAAGCTCGCTATCTGTATTATCATACAAGTGGAAATATCTTAGGATTACACAAATCTTTAGCTCTCACAGCTATCTAGCTCTCAGTACAATCCCTCATTTCTGCTCATAGATAGAATAGATGGCTCATATGCCTTTCTTCTGCCCTCCAAGCCTCCTATTTCCTTGCGCAGTTTTCCCTGGGTGTTCCTGATGTAACCTTGTGTGACACTGATCTCACACACTGCTCCAACACACCGTAAAACTGCACAAATCTCAAGGAATGAATTCCTTCTGCATGCAAGATATTTTCTTATAGGAAAATTCTTGCAACTGATAGTACACTATCCCTTCCTTTAATCTCAACTGGGTCTTTGTTTGAACTGACATGCATGAGTTATTTATGAGAGAATATTCAGTTATTTGGAGTACACTAGTTTCATGCATGCGTGCATTAACTGACTGAACTCACAATTAGTTCCTCCAACAGTTTGGAACTAATTTAACTGAACTTAACTCAGTTAACTGATCTAAATAATTACAACTCAAATACAACTCATCCTTATCTCCTTAATTAAGGGATAATCTCCTCAATTAAAGGAATAACTATTGCATGACTTCACAAAGACTTCTAGCTTGAATTTTTCCAACTAATTAACTCAAGATGAATTAATTAATTATTTTCCAAGCAGCTTGTGAGACTAAATTAGAATTTTAATTCATGGACAAATTAAAAATGGAATATTCTTGCTGCCACATTTCAATAGAGAGAGAAGATGTGTGAGTGAGATGCCAAAATGAGGAGGTTGTATGGTGTATTTATAATGGTTAACGTGGGGTCAAGTGACGTGTCTTTTCACCAATGGGTTCGACTTGAATATGGGGCCAACTTGAAGATGAGGCTCACTTGAAAATGACGCATTTGTAGGTGTCCAAAAAATATGATTTTTAAGGTGAAGGAGGATGCAATAAAGGGAATTCTAATGGAGTGATGAACCGTCAAAGAAGGGGCTTCTAAGAAATGGTTGAACTTTTTAACACTCCCTCTCAACTAGATATTAATTCTACCTGTCAACATCCATTCACTGTTATGCCATCATGATCATCATGTACTCTCACTGCAATTCGTCTCCTCTCTGCTGAAGATTGATATTATATACCAATAAGAAAGGATTGAAATAGGGTGGATGTTAGGCCCCTATACTACTAGTGTAACCCCTTATTGTTATTAGTACAACGCAGTTATTATATTTATGTACCCATGCAATGCCCATATTGTTACTATTGTGCCCCATAGAAGCCCACTATTGTTATTATTGTGCCCTTACATTATT
>APFE031353514.1:255700-269082 GCA_000404065.3 Pinus taeda
GTATCATCCAAGAATTGTTCATTTATGTAATGTAAAGGAGGTTGCCCCCTCGAAGAGGCTGAATTCTAAGGCGTGGATCTCTCTTTTCTATCTTTTTGGAGCTGGTTTCATAACAGTGGACCACAAGACCCTGCCACCCTTGTTAAAATGACAGAGGAAAGTCCTCATGTCCAAGGGACAGAACCCCTAATAGGATTGATCCTTAATGATCAAGATTTTGAACATCATGCATCATAGTCATGAGGATTACAATAATACCTGACGCTTCTATTAGTAGTACTAATTAACCCTAACCACTTTTCCCAACTCAATTTCCAGATGAGAGGTACCTCCCAAAAGTCTTAGACTACAAGGGTAGGATGTACGTTGGGATATCCATAAGGGAAGGTGAACCACTCACCCTATTCTCATATAGTGTACTCCATAGGTGAAGGTAAACCACTCACCATATGATCACGTGCTAGGGTACGTAATCCATAGGGGAAGGTGAACCACTCAACCTCTGTTCATATAGCTCCAAGAATTACCCCAGTCCCCTAGGAGCTCCCAAACCTCAATGTCCAACCCAAGCAGGACCCTCATGGGAGGGTATTTCCATGACTCCAAGTCTCTCTTTGAAGGCTAAGAACTTGGCATTCCCCAAGAGATTCATGAGGATCTTAGCAACCTGTTCATCCATCCTGATATGTTCGAGACTTATTTCTCCCTATCGTACCAGATATCGGATAAAGTGGTACCTAATATCAATATGCTTGGATCGGTCATGGAATACAAGATTCTCTAAAAGGAGAATCGCACTTTTATTATCGCAATAAATGGCAGTGGTCTCCAACACGTGCTCAAATAACTCACTGAAGATCTTTCTCAACCAAATGGCTTCAGAACCAGCCACATTAGCTGCAATATATTCATCCTAAACGGTGCTTATTGAAACCAATTTTTGTTTCTGGCTCATCCAAGACCCAAAATAGAAACAACACCCAACTGTGCTTTTTCTAGCCACCACACTACTAGCCCAACCAACATCAGAATATCCATGTAGTCTTAGATTCCCGACAGTGTACCTTAGGGCATTGTTGATAGTACCCTCAAGATATCTCAAAATATTCTTTGCAACAACCCAATGTATATGAGGAGTCTCAACCATAAACTGACTCAATGTATCTATAACAAATCATATGCCAGGTCATGTATTCACCAAGAACATCAAATCTCCCACAAGCTATTTATATTCAGTAGGATTTGCCAAATCTTGACTAGCAATACTTCCACATAGCTTCTTGAAATTTAGTTCCATTAGTGTCGCCACTAACCTGGATTCCACCATGCCACATCTTTTTAATATTTTCATAATGTATTTTCCTTGAGAGAGGAAAATGTCACCTGGATTTTACGAGACCTCCAATCCTAGAAAGTAATGCATCATTCCTAGGTATATCATCTCGAATTCAGAGGTCAACTCCCTCTTACATTGATAAATGAGAGGGTATGCAATAGTTAGAAATAAATCATCAACTTATAAGTCCAAAATAAGTGGCATGTCCTTTTCAAACTTGAAGTATAAGTTCAGATCAACATAACTTCTTGTAAATCCTAATTCATAAGATAACTATAATCCTCTCATACCAAGCCCTGGGGGATTACTTTAACCCATAGGCAGCTTTCTTAAATCTACATACATGTGTCCTTATATCCTGCTATTGAAACCCCTGTGGTTGTTCCAAGTAGAGTTATTCCTTAATTGAGCCATGTAAGAATGTGGTCTTGACATCCATTTGATGCATGATCCATCCTTGATTTTCAACAAGAGAAATTATGGGTCGTATAGTCATGTATCGAGCAACTGGTGCAAATATATCATCATAGTCAACTCCTTCCTTTTGAGAAAAACCACGAGCCACAAACCTTTCCTTGTATTTATCAACACTTCCATAAACTCCATGTTTAATCTTGTAGATCCATTTCAAAGTGACCATAAAATTCTCCTTGGGTCTAGGCACCACTTTCTAGACATTGTTCTTCATGATTGACTCATATTCCTCATCCATAACATCTTTCCATACCTCGTGCTTTATAACTTCTTCAAAATTTCAAGGTTTGGTTTGAATGACAGTACTCATGGTAGCCAAGTATCCTTGATACCCGGTGGGCTTCTTACTTTATCAAAATGCCCCTCTTGGAGCAACATGATTTTCAACATCTTGAAGTGTATCTCGAAGCCATAGTGGTATTTTCTTTGAGGTAGAGGGATCACAAGGAGGTGGATCCATCAAGACGTCAACAATGGGCATGGGATTATCCATCTAAGGTTCTTCTTGACTCTTAAAAGCATCATCATCCTTGTGATAGGGAGATCCCTTTCTTTTCCCATGGCAGTGTCGACATCAATAGTAAAATCTCTACTTACTTCCACATCCCTTTGACCGGGTACATAAATTCGATACACCTTTGAATATTCACTATATCCAACAAATACACCTTTCTTCTGAGAGGATTCCAAATTGTTCCTTTTCTCCTTTTGTACATGAAAATATATAGGACAACCAAAAATTCTAAAATGAGTAAAATCAGTTTTCTTACCAGTGAAGACTTATTCGAGTGTATTGGAATATAAAGTTTGATGAGAGCTCCTATTTTGAACGTATGCAATAGTGTTTACAACTTCTCCCCATAAAAACTTCGGTAGATCTTGATCATAAATCATGGCACGAGTGGCTTCCGTAATAGTTCAATTCTTTCTCTTGGAAAATCCATTTTGTTTTGGAATATATGGAACAATTGTCTCCCTCTTAATACTCGCCTCTCTGCAAAAGTCATTGAATTCATTTAATTCATACTTGATTCCATTATCATTTATTAGTGTCTTGATGTTTTTTCTTGTATGGTTCTCCACCAAGGCTTTGAAAGAATGGAACCATTTAAATACTTCATCCTTATTCTTTAGAAAATAAATCCAATTCTTGTGGGATAAGTCATCCAAAAATATCACATAGTATATATATCCTCCCAATGAAGTCATAGGAAAAGGACTAGCCATGTCAGAATGGACTGTAATTGAAGAATATAAAATGTCTTACTCTCACGAGAAGGGAATGGTCCCTTTCTATATTTTCTAGTTGCACAAACTTGAAAAAATCCTTCATGATTAATATGAAACTCGGGCATCCCTATAACCATCTTCCTTATGCTAGGTAAGGCTTTGGAATGTAAGTGGGAAAATCTTCACTGCCATAACTCACATTGAATAAAGGTGTGATTTTCCAAGGCTCCCAAAGTTCTTCCACCAACTTAATAAAGACCATCAACCCTAAACCCAAGAGTAAAAGCATCTTTAAAGTTCTTATTCCATGCATGTACCATTAATGAACACCACCTTGAAACCTTTGTCTTCCATTGCAGAAATGGACACCAAATTATTCTTCAAACCGGGTACATATAAGACATCTTGAAGTTGTATGTTTTGACCATATTTCAAGTGAAGAGAAACAATTCCTATCCCTTTCACAGGGTAGGTGCCATTATGTCCAAGAATAATATTTAAATTAGTCTTCCACTCAACTAAATTTGAGAGAACCTATTTATATCTAGTGAAATGTCTTGAATCTCCCCTATCAATTAACCAATGATCCAAGGTGTTTAGAGGAGAGGCAGTAGACAAAGAAGAAATGAGATAATATTCATCTTTTTTTTTCAGGAACATTATTTTCATTGTACTTGACATTTCTTGTTCTCTTGGGAGGTCGATTGTTTCCTTCTCGAGCATCAGGAGCATCTATTTTTCCTTTATTTTTCCTTTGTTGTTAGTCTTGTTTTTTCTTTGATTGTTGTTGTTGTCTCTTGGATGATTCTTCTTGTTAGGGAATTCTCTAGAATAGTGGCAAAACTTGTTGCAGTTGTAACATATTCCTTTGATTTTTCCTTTGAATCTCTTTTTAGATCCTTGACCCTACTATCCTGAATTAGATGGACCAACATCATTTTTCCTTCTAAGATGTGAAAAGAAAGCAGTGGGTTCACTTCCATTAAAATAATTATCTCTCTCCATCATCCTTATTTCCTCTTGAGTGCATCTAGCCAATAATTCATCAAAACCAGGTGTCCTATGATGTTTTAGAATGGTGGTGATAAATGTTTCTCGTGGACTTGAAAGACCTCCAAGGGAAATGAGGGTGAGTTCCCTGTTAGCAATATCTTCTCCAATAGATAAAAAATCATTCTTTATATGAGTTATTCTCATGAATTAAGTTTGGATAGACTCCTCTTTTCCCCACTTGATATCCCTCAACTTGTTCTTGAGAAAGCGGATTGATTTGCATGGTTGACTTTGAACATCCCTATCAACTTATCATACATTTCCTTTGAGATTCCCAAATCAGAAATATAAGAGATTAAATGCAGCTAAGATTTTATTAGCTTTGACCTCACCTTTTCTATACTTTGTTCTAGCAACAAAATGTGCATTTGAAGGAGGCTCCACCACTTTCCCTTGCACATATGTTGGAATAGGAATCACTAGGGGGGGGGGGGGGGGGGGGGGTTAAAATTAGTAATTAGTGAGGTTTTTAAACTTTAGGCTCAATTATTAATTTCCCTTGACCATTCACAATAAATTATGTGAGTATTATTAATACAATACATAGAAAAAAATGTAAACCATTCACATGAACATACAATCCATTAATTGAGCAACATGCACATATTGACACAGATATTTTTTTACATGGAAACCAAAGGGAGAAAACCACCAATCTGTTTGTTATTATGATGTAATTTAAGATCCTAATTAATTACATCAATTTGTTTGGAAGAACCCACTCACAGTATTCCCCAACCCCTTTTAAGATAACAAACCACTTCTTTCCAAGAGGAATCAACCTCTTATGAATGTAGACCACCATCTACTCTAGTCAACCATTTTATTTTTCATATAATTTTGAAACTGAAGACATATGCCTATACAAATGCACAAAAATATAAACCCGGTTAGTTTTTAGACACAAAACCTTCTCCTCTGCTTTGCAATCCTTCTTACCACTTCACACTTCACTGCTAAATAAACTCTTGTCTCAGCTCTCAATTGTTGTGCATGACTATCAGCTCTCGACCACCATAACCCTTCTGCTCACACTTGGTCACTTACAACCCCTCACACTCTTCACTCAACCCACAATACTCCTTCACACCTAAGACAATGTTTTCTCCACCTTTTTTTTCCACTGGAGACGTAGTGCTCAACATGCGTTGTCAACTCCTCAACAACCACATTCAATGTGTACTATGGCACACTAGTCTTTAATTAAAAAATATGCATATGGGACTTGTTCACTCAATATTTGGCACAAGTATGGTCTCCAATCTGCTGGCACATCTAAATACATACATCTGCACCTGAATTAATTCTGTGATTGACCTTTAGAGCGTTCCTCCATGCTAATAATTAATTCTTAGTCAACAAGTGTATGGGCAACACTATCACTCAACCATTATAGCTACATTATTTTTGGAATGAGCATATGAGTATTCACTAAACTGAGAATTAAGATCTTCGTCAAATTGTGCATTACAACAAAAATCTCCATGCCTATTAACAACCCTTATGTGTACCATATGTTCTTTAGCATGTCACTCTTGGTTGGTGGCCAAATACTTTGGACCCAACCATATTTTCCATTTAAAAATTCATAGCATGAAAGAAATACCAACAATGACTTGTTCTTATTTTGAGCCAAGAGTCATTAAATAATCCTATAAATTTTGGTCCTTTCTATCTCTATCTAGGGCTCACAAAAATTGCCATTGACTTCAATTCTCATCTCTGGTTGCCGACTTTTTTTCATGATCAGAGGCACTAATCTCTTGAATAGATTCTGACTCTTATTCCCTTTTTAAATGATATCCCTCGATGCTTTTCATATAGGTTGGAGGTCCTTGGTCATAGACATATGCAAATGCATCATAAAACCACTTCTCAATAGCTCTCGAGCGCCTTTATTTTCTATAGCCCCAAGGGCTTAAATTCCATGCAATAAACATTTGTGCTCTTGGTCACACGACTGCACAAAACCTTGTTTTCTGCTTACATTTGGCCCTCAATGCCTTTAGCCTGAAGATATAATCTGCGCGCCCTTGTTTTCCTCCAGGATGAGTCGTGTGAGATGACGTGTGCTGTCAGGTGTGCTAGAAACCTTTGTTGTTCTCCTATTGGCTCGTGCTTTGCCATGCTGGCCGAGTGCCTAATTAGCCTATTGCACCCTCCTGTGTGCCCTTTTAAATTTGCCGAGATAGGGCTTTAGGGATTATGTGTCCCGTGGGACCATTGCTACAATCATGTGAGCCAATCAACTTCCTGTCGAGCTGAGTTGGCTTTGGTAACTACCTTGTTAGATCGACACCCAATCAACCTGCCAGTTCCTTTGTGCCTTGCTCCAAAACATTCTGGGGTCCTTCCCGTGGGAGGACATCATATTGACATCACAAATTTCGTGTGTCACTTTTGGAGTGGTTCACGTGTCACCAGAAAATGGCCCACTTAGGTACCTGAAAACCTCGAGTCTGCATGCCACGTATCTCCTATAATGACGTTAGGTTGACATCATCACCAACTAATACAATGTTTCCAAATGCCTGTCATGAGGAGAGAGATAAGGGTATCAAGCTTCTTGTTCTATGGCAAATTCCTTTGATAATTTTTTACACGGGTCCTGACCATTTCTTTAACTCTTCCCTACTCTCATTGGTTGGTATTTATTGCATTATCTTGATGACATATCCTAACGATTTTCCTTTGTGCCTTTAGAAACCTTCCGGCATCATCCTACTAGGATGACAAAATGCTCACGTGCACCCGACCTATCGGAAAAAACTGCTTATGGTTTGCGCCCCCTTTATTGGTAGTTTATGGTTTTGATGGCATGGTTGGCGCATTTAGTCTCCATTGTTGATCTTGCGATCGACGATATGACAAATCCACTTTACACTACCCCTTCTTCATGTTAACAATCAAGTGGCTAGACTCGACGCAATATTCCCAATGCATCAGAGGGGATGTGTGGCAATAGATCTACCCATGAACTTTCCCATTGTTTAAACGATCACCTTTTCCAACTGTTCTGCCACATTTGGTAGTGTCACCCAACTTAAACTTGCTTCAAGGGGTCCTCCAACCACTTTTAGCTCTGCCCTTTTGACTTTGACTAGAAAATTTTTTCGATCTACTAGGACATTTATGGACTTCAATATACCATTGGAAAGCTCTTTCTGAGCACTATCCAGTTATGACATATCTAAGAGAATCTGAGCTAAAATCCTAAGGCATAAATTCATTCAAATTCCAAGACTTCCTAACCATCATAGTTATACTATTTAGCTTCTTCTGTAAACCTGCTACTATGATGATTCTCTACTTGAAGGCTGCAACAACCATAGGAATCCCTCTGAGCTCAACATCAATGCTATATTGGTTGACATCAATGGCAACACACAAGGTCCCTCCAACCATTCAAACAATGTCAACTTCCCAACATACTCTCCCTTGGGCATTGATGGAAACAAAACAAGCACCCCCAAAAACTAAACATGGTTTTCTCCATGTTAATACTTCCCATAGCATCAATATAATTCTCCCCCTTTGAAATCAATGGCAAAGGATGCACCCAGGAACTCCCCCTGAAACTTTGCAACCTACTCTTCAATTGATTCCATATGCTGAGTAGCTACCAATGCTTATTGTGATTGAATCATTTGGCTGGAGGAGAGACAACTATTATTTTTTGTCTAACATATTCAAAGGGTTCTCCTGCCAGTGGCTTACTGAAAACATTTGGAAGCTTCTCATTAGTGGCCACATATTCAAGTCGAACAACATTAGCAACAACCTGTTCTCTTAAGAAATGAAACTTGATGGGAATGTGCGTGGTATATGAATGCATGACAAGATTTTTAGAGATGATGATAGCACTAATATTGTCACACATGATTGGTGTTGGATCAGTCAACTCTACCTTTATTTCCTTTAAGGTTTGCTTCATCCAGAGAATTTATGAGTAGCAAGTGGAAGCTGAAATATACTCTACTTTTTCTATTGATAATGAGATTGCATCTTGTTTTTTACTGACCCAAGACACTAGAAATTGTCCCAAAAATAATGTTGCTCTAGAGGTGATTTTCCTGTCATCAAGAAATTGAAATAATATCTACTTCTGACATACCACAACCCATAGTATGTTGTGGCTTGTAAGTATTTTAAAATCCTTTTGACAACAATGACATGGCCTTCTTAGAGACATGCTTGAAATCTGGCAACCAAAATTACTGCTTGTTTGATGTCTGGTCTTAAGGCTGTGAGGTAAAGTAGGCTTCCAATCATTGATCTATAGAGTGCCTAATTTAATAGAGGTGTCTCATCTTCTTTACATGTTCAAATTTCTTAGGGCATATTTTTCTTTTCTTAAGATAATTGCATTTCTTCACTTATTAAATTCACCCCACATCATTGTAACATTATTTAGATTTACATCATTATTCAACAACATATGCAATTATATAGAAATAACAATATCATCATCAATGAAATGGAACATATAGGAACAATAGAAGAAAATCATTCACACATAGAGACATCATGATTGGTTAGAGACCAGGGAGAAACCCGTTATGGGGAAAACCCTTTCAAATTATTATTCTTATTAGATTGTCATTGAATGATTCAACAAAAGAGAGTACAATGATTCATACCTTCAAACATAATCGTCTCCAACAAAATCAACTAAACAACATCCATGAGATATATCCAACAATGCTAATAATCAAAACCATGCTTCAAAACCCTATTCAATTGTCACTATCTGCAGTCAAATGGTCAAGTATTCGGTCAACTGCAAAACCAAACCCTAGGTCGCAACTGCATAGAGAGAGTGTCTTGCGTGCGGTTGAAACCCTTCAACTGTGCACATAGGGCTGCATGCTTGTAGTTATAACTGACATTTCCTTGTTGCATGCCTATGGCTGGGAACCAAATGTTGAAATATGTAACTAGGTTCAATCTTTGTAGTGGCATATGTAATGTTGATTTTATGTATTCAATAAAAAGAGAAAAATAAATTTATTATTATTGCTCTTGAGGCATGGGTTTCATGCTCAAGGGAAATTTATTGTAGTTCAAGATCTCTTCTAGGATTTTTCATTGAGTCCATAAAGTCAAAAGAGTCATTGTCATGTATGAATAACCCTTCTTGGGCATCTTAAATATTGTAAGAAAAATTATTTGAGTAAAAACAAAAGTCAAAAACCCCTCCAAGACCTTGTCAAATGCAAAGGATCAAGTCGTCCTACTAAGGAGAAGTCAACCTTTCTAGAAGGTGAAGTCGGTCTATTTGTGGGCTCAAGAAGGAATATATAAATGGGAACTCAACCTCACTCAAGACAGACTCATTCAATCGTTGAAGAAGTTCGATCTAAAGAATAAGAGAAGCCTAATACCTAGCGAATGAGAGAGGAAGAAGAGCGAGATAATTTCTGATATGTTTTGGGCTAAAACTCATTCACACATGAAAATATTAGGGCATCATCTTATTGTAATAGAAGCCAATATTACTATCACTCAAAATAAGTTGAAGTTTTGGCCAAGGAATGTCAATTTGATAAGCCAAATAATCAAGAAGAGAAGAGAAGACCAAGCATAGCTAGAAAGAAGCAAATCGAACTATATTTCAGCCACACGTGTGATCTAGGGTTTTTGTAGAAGGAGCCAAAAATTGCAGGTTTGCAACTGCTAGCTGAAATTCTGAGTTAGGTCTGAAATTTGAAGTTGTGACATAGGTTTGACCATCGTTGACTTGGAGAAGAAGAATTTCATCCAGAGGAATTATTGAATTGGTCTTGGAGGGTTTGTTGGTCAAGGGTCTAGGTCTTGGAATTCATCAATTGAAGATGCTATAAGCAGAAGAATTCGTTTGGGCTTTCCTCCCAAGATTGGAGAGGTTTTTTCTCTTGGTGATAGCCTACATGTTGTGTCCTTTGTCTCATTGTTCTTTATGATTTGGTAGTTGTTTGATGAAAGAATAATAGATAATAATAATCAAGTCAAGAAGAACCTAATTAAGAAAAATAAAAAGTCTTCACAAATAGTTATCATTGCTAGATAAATCATCTCATTCTTTGCCCTAGATTTCTCAACAACAAAACCCTAGATCACATGTGTGAGCTTCGAACCCTACAATATCGAACATGTATGAACCAATATCCACAATTTTCCGCAAACCTATGCTAGCCAAAACCAAAGAAGAGAATATAATAATTCTTCATGATGATGTCAAAATGAGATTGAGGTCACTTGTATTTATATAATTCCAAGAGTGTCCAATTTTCTTTAGGGTCAACCTAATCAAATGTGCTCATGTGGTCTTTAATTCAAAAATACACTTTCCCTTGTCAAAATTGAGTACTTAAATATTCAAAATTGGTCCTCTCGAAAAGAGTAATCTCGTCCCATGGTTGGAATTTGTCATTGAGCTACCAAATTAATAGTCCCTCCTAGCTTGGGATAAATTCCAACTACACCATATAGTCATCGCAAGTATCCTGTCATCAAATCATATCCAATATTAAGTATCTCATCATCAAAGCTCGTCATTGTTCATCTCGGTTCATCTATGCCTATCCATGCTTATCTCTTGATTGTCTCTGCTCATATGTTGAACATTTTCAAATCCAAAAGAAGAAGAATCATTAAGGAGCATTAACTACCACCCTCTATAACGTCGGAGATCACATCTCAATCCAAAACAATATCAGGGAGGATATCTCCACATGAAACTACATTAGGGAGAAGATCTCAACCCAAAATCTTATGATGGAGAAAAATAACTTATACCCCATATCGAGCAATAGGAGTTATAGAGGAAAACATCTCAACCCATCCTATTTCCCATTTATATTCCCAACAATGACCCTCAAGAGTCATGTGGTAGAACAAATGCATCATAATCAACTTGGGTTGTACACCTCCAAGCAGTCTCTCAACTTGTTGGCCAGATGAGGAGAAATATTCTCAACAAGCCCAACGAGCTAACATCTCTAACCCTATGGGTGACAGATAGGGGAGCAACATCTACAAACTTATTTTCTAGAGATCCTTCAACCCTAGGAGCCCTCCATCTCAATTACTCACCCTAGGAGATCAGATAGGGGGGAAGAGCCAGCTCATTGTTCTCGACCTGTCCTTCTTTATAGATCAGAAACATATCATTTTGCTCATATCTGGTATCAACATAAACACGTTACTGAAGAGTTCAATTATAATGTCTCAATAGCAATAGACTTTTTTTCATGCAGGACATAAAATCAAATATTATATTAGAACAAATATATATCACAAAAATGATACCTCATTTATCCTCCCTCTCATGGAGGACAAAACCACAAGCCTACGCTTATATTGTACATCAACACTAGCTCAATATATGAAGATACGTCAATCCCAACTATATACAGGATTTTCTTCCAATCAGATTGCACTCATTATTATCGCAACGTATTCATGTCATATTCGAAACCTGCTCAAACAACTCTCGAAAGAGCTTCTTCAACCTACGACACAACTAGCCATGCCAAAAGAATCATACTTAACCTCGGTCGCGATTAAAGCTATATATTTCTCATCCAAAATATCATGGTAGATCTCATACTAAAGCAACACCCAAAAGTTCTCATCTTATCAATAATGATCCCAAACAACATTGGTACATCCATGTAGTCAAATATCATAGGAAGAATGTCCCAGACCAAAAATTAATCTTCCCATGCAAATATCTCGAAGTGTGCTCAATGACAAATTACTATGTATGAAGAGACTCAACCATGAATTGACTCAGAATATATGGAAGAGTGTTCACACAGAAAATCAATGCTTTGATCAACTATCGGTTGCTATGGCAGGTCCAACAATATCTCTACATAATTTCTTGAAATTTGATTCCATCGGAGTGTCCAAGGATTTTCATTTCCATTTTTGAAAATTTCTCCAATAGATTTACGATATATTATGCCGAGATTCTTCATTTCGATCTTCAAAGGCCAACTCCCTCTTGCTTTGATCATCAGAGGCTCATTACCTATCAAGAATAGACCAACAACATATAAGACCAAAATTAAATCCATACTTGGATCATTTTTGTAGTAGTGGTTTGGATTGATACATCTTTCTAGCTTCACCAAATAACTATCAATGCAGATATACCAAGCTCGGGAAGCTTCTTTCAAACCATACAATGCTAGCTGCAAGCATTATACAGATCAAACTAATATACTCAGTCTAGCACAAATCAATATTGTGCAATCATTGAATCAACTAAGTAAGCTTATCAAGGTTTAGATGCCAAATCAAAACTAATATCAAAATAATAAATATCACTATAACAAATTCTTTGAACCAGGTGTCATGTGGAGCTCACATCAAAATGCCAAGTTACAATCTTGTCTATTTAAAAGCATCCAACCAAACTTTATCAAGTCATCCTCATGATCACAAAATGAGTCATTTATGACCTTAGATGCAAATACATATACCAATAATAAGTCATCTAAGTTTCATCCATTCATTGTGAGATTACTGCATATTGAATCACAACTATTTTCAATTTAGCCAATGTTCCAAATCTAGTGATGCCAATATAGAATCACTATTGAATACTAATTAGTCATTGAAAGTTACTATGCCTACATAGCACTTGTCATCTAGGAAAATCATCCATTATCAAATGAAAACCCTAATTTTTCATCATAATCAATCCATAAGCCAAAACATATCTACGATCTATCAAGCATCATGTCAAAGTTCTAAAGCATCATCAATTATCCAAGTCAATATGTCTAATTTATACTAAGTCAAGCCAATAAGCAAAATATTTTGCAACAATTTATCAATTATTGTCATATACTAGCTTCAATGATCAAATAAAAAATGACATACTGGTATGCCTATTTCAGTCCCCTACAAACACAAGTTTAGTAAACACATTCACATTCTCTATAGTTAGTCAAACATTCAAACTTATATGACTCATAGAAATTTCTATTTTCCGCTCCATACTTGCAGGCCTATCATATTCCTGATGCACTACTGATCTCATGCATAAGGCTTCATATTTTGTGACCTACAGGTAGAACCACACCCATAGGCTTGCTTTCATGTGGTTGGGAGGCCATAACCGCACACTTAAGCCTTGTTCCATGTGGTTGTGTCTTAGACTAAGAGAATCCATCCCTTTTCAAACCAAAACTTTCTACAGACTAACAACATCAGATATTTAGTCTATTCATGTCCAAAAATCATACTTCATCAATAAATAATTTTCTATATATTTATTGCAGATGATAACAGGTGT
>APFE031353515.1:0-10397 GCA_000404065.3 Pinus taeda
AGGTCACGGAGCGGAAGGTCACGAGGGTTTTGAACCTGCTAGGGTTTCTACAGTTTTCCTGCAACGGTAGGCTTCGCCAGACCTGACAGAATCAACAGGGCGTCCGGCGGAAGGACTGGGCGCACAGTAAAATGGCTTCCCCCTCCGGGGCGGAAGAGGACGGAATGCCAATCGATCAAAGCCAGCAAGGACCAGAGGTGAGGGTAAATGATGATCAGGAAGCGGACGGATTTGACGCTGAGAAAACACAGAAGATCCACGGCGAGCATGATCAAAATGAAACTCCAAAGGTAAGCTCCTCTACATGTAAGCCTGTTGCTGCTCATAGGCCTGAAGTAGAACTACCTAGCCATCACATTAATGCAAGAATCCAATATATGAGAGACCATGCCCGCATAGGAAAATTTATCGGGCTCTGGCCGACAGAAAAAGCTTTGAGAAACTAGATCAATGTCGTTTGGTGTCCAAAAGGAGAAATAACCCTTCTTCTAGGGCCAAAAGGTTTTTTTACAGCTATCTTTAACTGCTTGGAAGATAGAAACAGAGTATTTGAAGGAGGACCTTACTTTTTCAACTCAGCTGGGTTATTCCTTCGGGAATGGGTTGCTCGTTTTAATCCAGACAAGGAAGATCTCAGCTATGCACCAGTTTGGATCAGATTATACTCTTTACCCTGGGAGTATTGGGGAGAAGACTCTCTTAAATCCATTGGCTCGACATTAGGATACTTCGTTAAGGTTGCAGAAGAAACTAAAGTTGTCCGACACACTATCTACGCCTCATATGCAAGGATTTGCATCTATATGGACCTGAAGCAACCATTGCCGGACACGATGAGGCTCTTTCATGAGGACCAAGACTGGATCCAAGTAATAGATTACGAACATGTGCCTTCCCATTGCAGAAAATGCTATGTCATAAGACATATTTTCCGAGACTGCCCTTTGAATATCAAGCCTCCGGTCCAAAACAATCAAGCACAACAGTGACAGGATGGATTCACTAAAGTCCCAAATCGAAGAAGAGGCAACAAAAAAGCAACCAATCCTCCCAAGCGAATGCCAGAAGAGAAGTCCAAGCCCTCCACCAGCAATAGCTTCAACGCCTTAGCAAATACGGAGGACCAGGACGAGATCATGGCGGAAAAAAGCACAAAACTAGCTTCACAGTCAATGGCACAAAAAGATCCGCTCGAAGGAAAAAAGAAGGCCACGAGTTCGAAAATCGGGAACAACCCAGAAATGGAGATAGATAACAATAGTATGAGACAGGAAAAAGGTAAGGAAGCCGAAGAAAGCACACAAGAGCTGCAAATAATGGAGGAAGATGGTGAGAATATAGACATTGGGGGGCTTGATATCTTGGGCCTCGAACAAGCCTGTAAAACAGGTAAATTTGACAAAATCACTGATAAGCAGGTTGACAACCTAGTAGAAGTCCCGAGCAAAGCTCAAAAGAAATATTCCTTAGGGGTACAAAAAGGAAGCCAATGGGACGGCAAATTCTACTCTAAAGACAGCAAAAAAAGAGGTCGCAAATCGACTCTAGAAAGGACAATCAAGATTGGTGAAGTCCTAGTTGAGTCCGGCAGATATGCCAAACTCACCAAATACTACAACTCCAACCCCAAACTATCCCAATGAAGCTAATATCGTGGAACATCAGAGGGCTAAATGGCCCCAGGAAAAGGAAACTTCTAAAAAATTTGATCATGGAAGAGAAACCAACAATTCTATTCTTACAGGAAACAAAATGTAACTTGACATTCCTGGAAAAAACTGCTGCAAAGGCTTGGCCAGGAGCGCAGGTCACTACGGTAGAGGCCCAAGGAGCTTCAGGTGGACTGGAAATTCTCTGGGATGCCAGTAAAATCCAATTACAAAATATTCATGCAAACAAACATTTCATTCAAGCAATCTTTCACCTTCTGGGTACGAATATATATGGACACATCACTAATGTTTACTTCCCACAAGAATCTCAGAAGAAGGAGGAAATTTTAGACACAATTTCACATCTCAATTTTGACAGATCTTATCCTCTCTGGCTAGCTGGCGGGGACTTCAATATGATCGCATCTCTAGAGGAAAAGCAAGGAAGGAGATGCAGGATCAACAGAGACGGCTCCCTTCTCAAAGACTTCATCAACAACAACTGGCTAATTGATGTTTCCACCTCCAACGGATTGTATACATGGACCAACAAGAGAGCTAATCCAATGCAAATTGCCTCTCGACTGGATCGATTTCTAATATCAGACAATGCTATCCACACAGGAGGAGAATTTTTAGCCCACATTGTTCCTTTCTCTAGATCAGATCATTGGCCAATTGCACTGCAGTGGAATAGGCCTGGAATAAACATAAACATGCCTTTTCGATTCGAAGCATTTTGGTTGTCTCATCCAGAATTCAACGAATTCATCCAGACGACTTGGCAAACATGCAACCCGCTGGCGCCCACAAAAATGGCAAGATTCCAACTCAAACTAAAATTTCTCAAAGGCGAAATAAAAAAATGGAACAAAAACACCTTTGGTAATATCTTCAAAGAAAAGGAGATACTCATTCAAGAGATCAAACAGATTCAACAAAAGATTATCATGGAGGGGAGATCAGAAGAGCTAATGCATAAAGAACAGAAAGCGAAACAAAAGTTATTAGAAAGGGACCTGCAGGAGGAGATACTATGGCGACAGAAATCACGCATCCGCTGGCTAAAGGAAGGGGAGAAGAACACCAAGTTCTTCCATAAAACTACAGTGCAAAGGCGGATGCATAATCAAATCTCCCAATTCACCAACGCCCAAGGGGAAAAAATTGAGACTCAAGCAGGTATAGAATAGGAATTCTTACAGTACTTCAAGACCATGTCTCAGGAACCTAATATCAACAAAACAGAGGAGATCAAAACTATCGTAAGCAATATCCCACGTCTGATAACAGAGGAACACAACACTCTTCTCCTTAAGCCTATCAGTTTAGAGGAGGTCGAGGTTGCGGTTAACCTATTAAAGACAGGCAAAGCCCCTGGTCCTGATGGCTTTACTTCAAATTTCTTTCAACACTTCTGGGAGCTGATCAAATGGGAAGTTTGGCAACTGGTTGAAGAATCGAGATCCATGAGGTGGATGTACCCGGGATTAAATGCAACTTTCATCGCTCTAATTCCAAAATCTGAGAATTCCAGCTCTCCAGAAAAATTCAGACCTATTGCCCTGTGCAACATTATTTACAAGATTGTATCAAAGGTAGTAGCGCTTCGGTTGAAACCAATGCTACCGCTAATCATCTCGCCAGAACAATCAGGATATGTGGAGGGACGACAAATTACGGATGGGATCATTCTCACCCATGAAATCATCCATTCCCTCAAGCAAACGAAGAAACTAGGTATGCTTCTTAAAATCGATCTATCTAAAGCATTTGATAGCATTTGTTGGGAATACATGCAAAAAATCTTGCAAGATTTTGGTTTTGATGCGGCCTGGATAAGATGGATAAGCAGTCTCATCTCCTCCACTTTTTACTCCATCCTTGTAAATGGCATTCCTTCTTCCACCTTTCACCCATCCAAAGGCATCCGCCAAGGAGATCCCCTATCACCCTTTTTGTTTGTTATCATGGCGGAAGGATTAGGACGAAGCCTAAAAGCAGCTATTTCAGATGGACATCTCAAAGGTCTTTCCTTCCATCAAGCGCCCACTACTTCTCATCAACAATTTGTTGATGGCAACATGCTATTTGGGCACTCCTTTGTTCAAGAAGCCCGCTCCTTAATCTCCATTCTTGAAACTTTTTCCAAAGCCTCTGGTGCCCTTATAAATAAAGTGAAATCCCAAATCTTCTTCTTCAATACCCCCCCCATTACACAACAGGCCATAACGTGCATCATAGGCTTCTTTGTTGCTTCCTTGCCTTCCAAATACCTGGGCGCACCTCTAATTGCGTCGGCTCTAAAGCACTCATCATGGACCAACCTTCTTGAAAAACTGGAGGCAAAATTATTCCAATGGACACATAGAGCCTTGAACATGGCAAGCAGAATTGTGCTCATCAAAGAGGTGCTTCAGTCCATGCCGCTTTATCTTTTCTCTTTAATGGCAGTGCCAAAAGGGGTGCTGAAAGCAATAAGACAGCTCCAACGTAACTTCCTTTGGGGTAATTCGGGACCTAACAGGAAATGGGCATTAGTGAAATGGGAGAAAGCCTGCACCCCAAAAATAGCAGGAGGAATAGGACTCAGGGACCCGAAACACAGCAACTCAGTCATGGGAGCAAAAATCTGGTGGAAATGGTTAACCTACCCGGATACTCCATGGGCTCGATTATGGCATGCCAAATACGCCAGCAACTTGCCTCTGGAGGAAATAATACGAATGACGGAAATGAGTAAAGGTTCAACAATGTGCAATTCTGCTATCAAGCACAGAGAAATAATACAAAACCACAGTTTCTGGGAGGTAAAGGAAGGCAACAGTGCAAGATTTTGGACAGATTCCTAGCAACAATTGCCAGCTTTAAAAACTCTTATCCCAGGACTCCAAGATCAGGACATGAATCACATGGACAAGATCAACAAATTCTGGAATCGCAATACAAATTCAGACCATAGGGAATGGAAACCAACAAACCAAATTATACCAGACAGCACGGAGGCCATCCAACTCTCGCTCTCAGCGGAACTAAAGAAAAGAAAGATCCTCAAGGAAGCAGGGGAGGACAAACTACGGTGGGGATACGAAGAGAAAGGTATATTCACGGCCAAGGAGGCTTACAGAATCCTTTTAAAAGATCGACTCAACAAGGATAAAGTGTGGGAAAAAATATGGAAGCCGCCACTTTGGCCAAAAATATCGACCTTCCTTTGGCTTCTGGCTCATAACAGAATACTTACATGGGAAAATCTTAGAAAAAGGAAATTTGCAGGTCCCTCTATGTGCTTCAATTGCAAAAAGGATGGGGAATCCGCTGCTCACCTGATGTTTGTATGCCCTTTGAGCAGGCACATTTGGGAAAAAGTCTCTTTCAGAAGTCGCAAATATGGCAGAGTGTAGGGAGACATCCTCAATACGCTTCGAACCTGGTCCCAAACGCCTTACCAAAGTAAAATTCTCAACACAGTTTGGCAAATCGCTCCAGGGATTGTGATGTGGAATATATGGAAAGAAAGGAATCGGAGAATTTTCAGGGATCAAAATTTACCGATGGAAGAAGTCTGGAAAATCATTCTCAACAACATACGAGAAACTCTGTCCATTAAGCACTGGGCTTCCGAGGATTTTCCCACCAACCAACAGGAACAAAGCATTTGGAGCAACTGGCAAATCAACCTTCACTCTCCCCAGGTCATCCAAGTTAATTCGGTCATTCATCAAGTCTCCCCATCCAGGTGGACTCCTCCTCCTCTGAACACCTATTTGCTCAACTTTGATGGAGCATCAAAAGGAAATCCAAGCAACACAGGCTATGGAGGTGTTATAAGAAATTCTCAAGGCCAACCACTAACGATTTATTATGGCTCAATAGGCTGGAACACCAATAATGCAGCAGAACTGGAAGGCCTCTCGAGAGGACTCAAGATTGCATACACTCAAAGGCTAACTCCTCTCATCGTGGAAGGAGATTCTCAGATCATAATAAACATGATTTCAAAGATCCAACAGGGCAAGGAGGTCCAGAAGGTGAGTAACAGTTGGAGATTATCCACCAGCCTCGAGACTCTCCAAACCTGGCTTCGAAATCACAATGCATTAGCCTTCACACATATCAGGAGAGAAGGGAACAAATTAGCTGACTTTCTAGCCAATTTAGGAGTGGACAGAGGAGAGGAATTCTTCGAAGGATCTCTGCAGGGATCAGCCTCCGACATAGAACTTAACACCTTCAAGAATATCCTCACCAATGATATGCAAATCAGAGATGAAGATCACCCGGATGCGGGTGCCTGTCCTGCGATGAATTGTATCAATAGCTTGCCACGCGGGAGAGTGATGGGCAGCTGTCTCACCATCGGAAGAGGCAATCGTAATGAATGCCATTAAACGCTAGCCACCGGAAGGGATGAGCATTCAATGCTCTTCATTACTGCAGCGAATTCAGGATAGCAGCTCAACGCATTTCAGGATGGCGAAGGAGGACGAGCAGTCATTCGACTGGGATCCATTTCAGGCGCCTGGTGAGGGAAGGTTTGAGTTTATGCCCATTTGCCAGCAATTATCCCCGCTCCCAGCTTACCTGCTTCTGAGCGTAATTGTTGGCAAGGGGAATCACTCGAGGGGAAACTATAGAGGTGGCGACACCGAGCATCCTGCTTGGTGTGTGGTTCAGAAATTCACAGGGTTGTTCTCTCCCTTGATTCATTGGTTTATCAGCATGGCTCCCAGATACAGGGCCACACCACGTCAGGGGCGCCATCAGGGCCAAAGAAGCGGAGCTGGTAGGCGGGGAAATTGTAGTCCAAGGAGAATTTCTCCCTTGAATTGTGCTTCCCCCTCCTCTAACAGAACAGAGGACTCAGGGCAGTCAATTTTTCAACTCGGTTCATTCGGCTAGGTTCCATTACAGCCGCAAAGCCAATAGGCCTGTAATTTCAGCTCTGATAACGATCATTTTCGAGGAAGAAGATGGGGCAGAGGGCACTTCGGAGGAGCACTTACCTGGGAGCTCTAACATTTCTTCGCCAAGTGGGCAAGGGGAGGATAGCTCATATGCCCCTTCCTCCCCAAGCAATTTGGTTGCGGAAAGCTCGCCGGCACCCACAGAGGAGCAAGTGGAAGCCAGGAAGGAAATTGGCTGCATGTTGGACTTGAATGAGCCAATAATGGCCCAAGATCAGCCAAGGAGTCTTCAGGATCAGGCAGGCGCTACCACCTCAGCTCCTCCGACGCATGGCGAGCCCAAGCTGCCAAACTTCCATTATGCCAATACCCTATACCCAATTCTACCACCCGGCATGAAGTTGGAGGACGTTTCAGAGGGAATGGAGATCTCTTGGGAGCCTCTGGACGAGTTTAAAGTCTATAGGCCAGACAAAGACAAATAAGCGATCCTCACCTGCTTGTTTTTTGAAGGTATGCGTGTAACCTGCTGGAAAATCTCTACTATTTTGAAGGTCGAGTTTTTTGAAAATGTCTGGTCGTGGTCGTGGTTTTGTTCGTTGGAACACGTTCAGTTGGGTGGGGAAATCTGTTCGTTAGTCTATGTATGTTTTGTTGTTGCACGTCTGGTCTGGTCTGGTCGCGGTTTTGGTAGCGGTTGCACAGAAGTCATGGTTGCAGTTTATGGTCCCAGCTCGTATGTTGAAGCCTGTTTGAATGGTCGAGGACACAGGACCTACAAACTCGAATCTGGAAGCGGAATCTTGGGTGCAGAAATCCCCCTGCAGAATATTGGGTGCATTCAAGAAATTTTATATTATGTAATGATGCATTTTGAGCATGAACTATATACTCTGTTACGCTTTCACAGTAAGAGGCACTCGCCTTAGTGGCATTGCCATTTTTGTTGACAGTTTGATAGAGAGCTGCACATTACAATGGCGCTCTCAGAGGTCTCGCCCTCTTGTAAATATGTTCTCCTTTTTTAATATAATTTAGCTTAGCCTTTGCGTAGAAAAAAAAAAAACATGTATTGTGTATAACTATAACATAATATAACTATAACATTTAACATAGCATAATTATTAAAAAGATAACGTGTATATATATAATTTCATGTTTCGACAATGCATTATTGATATACATTAAATCCATCATGAAAGGTGTATTTACTCTAGTGAATAAAAACATTTAGACTCTTTTATAATTTGTACCATATTGTTTCATTATGTAGTGTGTTATACAAGAAACATTGTCTCCATGTGCTTGCACCTAGTACATGTCATGTGTCAAAGTCAAACATTAAGAACTTAAAGTCTATAGTAGTATTTGGTTGGCATGAAATTTTATTAGTTTTATAAATAGGTTTATTTCAAATTTTTACATATATATTTACATATTTACGTGCTATGAATAAAATGTATTATTTAGAAACGAGAAAAAGTGTGAAGGTAGATTTGATCACTTCTTTCTATTTTGTTTACATGGAACTCAATACTTTGGTTGATAAATTATCAAAAAATGGACCCTAAAGTTGAGGACTTCACGCTGTATTACTCTCTTTGAGTTTAGAAATGGTTTTTTTGTCTATTATTGGATTAGTTTATATGTATTATATGTAATATGTTGAGGCATCCATTATATGTGCCCCAACTGCAGGCCATCGCAATGTGAGAGGTTTTTTTATACGTGGTGGGGCTCATGATAGATCACATAACCTACCGAGAGTTTGTGTTCCCCTCATAGATCTTGCCTCCAGCACTAGCCAAAGCGTAAAAGTCAGTGTTTTTTTCTCTATTGATGACCATGCTACTATTTCAGGTATACCTCCTACATTTTAAATCCTCTTTAAACATTATGTGATTATGTCTTGAAATTGTCTTTAATTTTTAATTTGTCTTCAACTGTTGTGTTTGAATTTAATGTATATGTTATTATGCTTCTAGTTTGGTAATTATATAGTTATAAGTATATAATATAATAATAAGTATTTATATATATATAATATATATAATAAATATATATATATATGTTTTGTATGATTTACAGACGCCTCTGTGAGTCAAAGCTAGGATCAAAGTGGCAAAATCGATCCCTTCCATGGATGGATGTGTACAACTCAATATCACATTAAGAGGATGTTGATAGGACTCATCATACGCAGATCACAACAAAGACATAGAAGATCCCTCTCAATTCACTGATTCGTCTTGCATTGTCTTTGATACTAGATAGAGTCAATAAGTTGATCCATACATACCACAGGTCGAGCCCACATAGCCACATATTACAAGCCATATGGAGGATTAGGAGGTACAAGGTTAGAGGCCCAAATTCTTGGGAGGTGGTGAAAGAGGCCACCAAGGACATTTATGTTTATGGGGAGTTGTTTGATATCCCTGCGGATTGCCCTACTAGACATAGAGGTTTGATTCCACTGAAGTATTTTATGAATGTTAATCCAACCCCTTTTGTGTATGATAGATTCGTTTGATCTTGGGGCTAGTTCCCCCACCATGACCAAGTTGCCATATATTTTTCCAAGCATTTATATCCAGAGTTCATGTTACATATGAGGTTGGATTACACTGATACCGGATCTCATTATTATGGATTCGTCACGGGATGTACCTATGAGCATGAGGGGGATCGTAGGGATCCTGGGTATGTACCACCACCTCCAAGACTCTTGCCACTATCACCTCAGATCTTGGTATTATCGACAAATATAGATGAGTTGTCGCAACTCAGTGGTGAGACCAAAGAGACTATTGCATATATCATGCGAATGACATTGGCTAGTGTGTGTGTTGCATTAGATGGAGAGATTAGGAGACCACCACCATTTCGTCGTGAGCCGCAAGTGCTCTTATATGATGATTCATTTATCGCAAGTTTACCCTTTGACCAACTTTTGAAATATACATGTATTTATTGTGATGCCATTTGTGCAACTTGGAGGGTGCACGATCTGCATGACACATACCAAGTACATATATATTCAAAACGTTTGACTCTTATTGTAAAATTATGCAAAGTTATTTATACTAAAATTTCTAGTTCGTAATAGATTGCATTTATATTACTAAGTTCACGATAGCATGTAGACACACCCTAGCTACATGGATGAGCTTATGAGGTCATCCAAGGACGTAATTGATGAGCCGAGCCATCCTCTACCAGAGCATGTTTCCATGGATTCTCCTCCACCTCCACCTCTACCTTATATGTTCACTAATGTGGAGGAGAGTCACTATGTACAACCACATGGACCAATAGTTAAGGTAAACTTTTTTTATTCCTAAGGTTTCAAATTTTTTTTATTTTTTTTTAAGTTATACATATATGCTAATTAATTTATAGACTAATTATAATTTTTCTTTGCCATTGTGTACAAATGCCCATATACAGAGTGTTGTTGATGTCATTTTTATGTGAAGACATGAATGGGATGCTGGGTTTAGAGGCACTTATGATGTGGATCCGTCGATGCAGCCCCTAATCATTGAGCCATAGGTAGGGGAGCACCAAATCAAGATTCATGATCAGACCCCCATCGTATTTGACTTGCATTTGGACTCGACTAAGGTTAGTAGATTCATGTATATGTAATTAAAAATGTGTTTCAAAATCATTTATTTCCATATTTTTTATTTTGTACAAATAATGATCTAATTAGATTGAATTTGAATGTATTTTATTACAGTACCAGCTTATGGACACTTACTTTGCATAGAAGAAAGAGTTTTGGTGGTACTTAGAGTGTCATAGCTTGTATACTTTCAGGCTCATTTCATAG
>APFE031353521.1:0-11588 GCA_000404065.3 Pinus taeda
ATACATCTTGCAAAGAACTCTGCATTTCATTCCAAGACTAGACATATACAACTCAAGTACCATTTCATGCGGTCAACATTGGAAGATGGACAATTGAAGCTGGAAAATATACACACTAACCAGAATCCTGCAGATATGTTAACAAAAGTAGTAACCAAGGAGAAACTGAGAATCTGCTAAGTTTCAATTGGTCTTCAAGTATGATGAAGAAGATGAGAAACAACCAAGTCCAAAGTGGAGTCATTTTCTAGCAAATGAAGTAGTGGTGGAGTTGCTATAATTAGTCTCCAAGTGGGAGATTGTTGGGTGTGGAGCCTGATTATCTTCTGTATTCAAAGGTTTCAGCTGGATGTATACCCCAGGAAGACTGTACACCCCTCCATGTGGGGGGGGTGCGAGGGGACTTGTCCCCTCTGCAAGGGTCCAGGGGGACTAATCCCCCCCCAGTTGGGGGGTCTGAGGGCTAGCAGTCCCTCTGCTGGGGTTTGGGGGTAGCGCCTCCAAAGCTAAAAATAGATGTAAAATTGCCTTGTAAAAGTCTAGTAATTTCTAGTCAATCTAGGTCGTTCATTAGGTGGATGATCTGACGATAGAAGTTATGTTTAATTTAGGGTTTTTTGCCCTAGAAGGCAACCCCTCACTATAAGTGAGGGAATTCTATTGCGTCTAGATTATATCTGTATTCTGAGTGAGGAAGAGAGAGGAGATTGAGAGCAAAGAGGGTGTTACAATAGATTTGTTGTAGGTTGTATCTCTTCAGTTTGATGGATAATATAATAAAATAAGGACTAGCTATTTCTCTTTGGACGTAGCCCAAACTTGGTGAACCACGTATATCTGTGTCTCTCTTATTTTATGTGTTTTTTGTGTTTATATTTCTGCAATTTTTTATGTGTTCCATTGCTCTGTAATATATAATTTTCTAACATTTCTAAATTAGGATGGATTTTCCTTAATTTCTGCTAAGAAGGCTTCTCATCAGATGCCATGGGGATAGTATGTTGAATAATAGAAGTGTCGTATGTTTTAAGATCTTCATAGTTTCATGCGAAGACATTACTGTATCTTTTCAACAATCGTGTAAAGGCCGATTTTTAATCTGATGTAAGCCCGAGGCCTAGATTAATATTTTGAGGTTTTAGGTCAGCTCCAAGGTTAGTCAATTCAAACCTCGGAGTTGAACTCTAAAGTTTTGAATTGGTGGTTTTTTTAAATCTGTCTTTGAGGTCATATAAATATTCCAAGTTAACTATAGACTTTGGTATAGAATTATTGGTTGTTTCTTGTTTAAGTTGCCTATCATGTTGGTCTTCATCAACTATCTGGTCATCATAAGAGCCTTCTGAGGTCAAAAAGCATATGATATCTAGGTCTTTATTAAATAATCTCCAGTGGTGATATTATCAGGAATAGAAAGCCTAAAAATCAATTCAATAGAAAAGTGATCAGGGCTATAATCTTCTAGTGGAATAAGCTTGGAAGTGACATTAGCTAGGAGATCAGCACTCGTGTTTTGGAGTCTTGGAATAGGGGAAATATTAAATGCTATAAAGTGGGAAGTCAGGTCTTGGACCAACGACTGATAATGTTTCAAATGTCCTGACAGACAATGTATAGTATTTCTTACATGTTTTATCATAATTTTTGAATCTCCAAACACTTGGAGGTGTTTGATAGGCCAACGACCTTAGACAAACCTTGAACTAATGCTTCATATTCCACACTATTATTTGTGCTCAAATTCAAGTCTGCATGCTAACATAGTATTTTCTCCTTCAGGGCTAAATAATATGCATCCTCATTAGATTTAGATCCATCAAAAACTAATTTCCAAAATATAGAGCTAACTACAAGTTTATCTACAAAATTTACGCATTTAAAAGCGTCTGTTTGGGAAAAAAATTCGACTTGAGATACAACAGAGTTTTCCAAGAAAGGTGAAGTGTAAGCATTGAAATTTCTTAGAAATGATTCTATTGAGTATTTATCGATGATATTGTTGCTATACGCGATTGGTTCATTTTCTCCTTCTAGCTCTATGACTATGTACTTTTGATGTTTTTCGTGATCAACCCTTCTTTGATTTGGCTTACCATTATAGGGAAGCCACATATGAGACCAGTCAGTTGCAAAATAACCATGAAGTTTTTCTGACGAGTCCCTACAAGGATTAAGCCATAGGACTCAGGAATATCAGCCACAAGAATGTCAATGACTTGAAAAGCTTTAGGGTTTGATGAAAGTCTGATGGTTACTTGATTAAGTTCCCTAACGACTTCAACTTGAGATCGATCTAACTGTATTATATGTACAACAAATTTTTGGGGCTGAACATTCAACTTTGCACAAACTATTCTAGATAAGATGTTAGATGAAGCTCCTTAATCAACTAAACAGTTGTGTAAATTCTTATTAAAAAATTCAAAAGTAAGGAGGAATGGAGGAGTATGAGGTTTAGACCTTCCTCCGATCATAGCGATGTCAGTTGGATCAATTTTGTTTAAAGAAGTGCTAGGGGGAATTCCCATTTCTTGGACGGCTTGTGAGATCATGACAGAAGGAGAGGTGCAGTAGGTACTGCTTTGAATTTTTTAAGAAGTAGCTTCTACTGATGTTTCAATTTTCTAATCTCATGAAAGGTGATGTTTTCCCTAGTCTTCTTCATATCATCAATAATATTATATTCCATTTCATCAGGGACTATCAGAGTTTTAGCTAAAGGCAAATAATTTAATTGAGGAGTGGTTTGAGTGGATTTTGATGAATACTTCTTACCTGTTGTTTTGTCCTTGGGAGGTGGCACTGAATCCTTCTGCTTTGGATTATTTTGTGGCAAATCAATAGGGTTTTTACTTCAAGTGGCAATAGGCAGTGCTTCTTGAGTTTCTTCGTCAGGAATAATAAAATCCCACATTCCTTATAACTCTACCACTTCTTCATCATCTGTTTGTTCTTTGTTTGTTGAAGCTTCATCTTCCTCTCCATATGATTCGACATTTGATATAGCATTTGGAGGTTTAGGATTGGTAGGGGAATTCCTCTTAAATGGTCTAAAAGAGTTTTTAGAGGAGGTCTCTACTACCTGTTTTTTGATATCAACCATTTCGTTAGACATGGTTTTGAGGACTTTTTGTAAACCTTCAAGATCAAAAGGATCTTTAGGTGGTTTCTTCTTGGAGTCATCCCTAAAAGTCACTTTCTTAGATTTTCTTTCTTCTAGTGTATTTTTCTTTCCTACAACTAGGATGTGTTTTTCTACAACTATTTCCTCTTTCATATTTTCTGCCAAAGTCAGTTTGGCAGCTCTATCAACAAAAATAGTTGTGTTTGAAGGGAGAGAGGAAATATACCATTCATTTTGGACTTCATTGCTAGGCTTAGATGTCGTTGGTATTTTATTCAATAATTTATTGAAGCAAGAGTTGAGGTCTTTTATTGGTTCTTTAGGTTCAACTCTCAAATTTCAGAGATCATTGATTAGGGTAGCTATGGATCTATCATCTCCAAATTAGTTAAGAACTTCTCTTGAAAAGCATCCCAACCATTAATAGAACCTGATGGTAATGAGAAGTACCATGATCCTATTGCTCCTTGTAAAGTATATGGAAATAATCTTACAAATGCATCTTCTTCCACTACTTCATTCAAGTTAATGGACAACATAAAATTGTTAATATGTTCCTTAGCAAGTAGGCCATTATCAGGATTGAATGTGGGTAACCATTTCTCTAGATGAGCTGGAAATTGATGTAAAGGCCCAGACATCCTAACAGCTCCTAGGATTGTCCAGGGCCTTAGAGGATTCTGAGCCATTGGTGGCATGTGAGTAGGAGAAGGTGTAGCAGTGGTTGAAGGTGATTGGGTAGAGGAGGATGTAGTTCCTGTACCTGTGTGAATCACAATATGGAGTGGCGAGGTGGATGATTGATCTTGTGATGGTATATATGGAATGAATGAAGATGAATATTGTGTCGATGAGAGAACCTTACTATGAGATTCAGATGGTGTTTTCTTAGCTTTCTTATGGCTTGGCAGAGGGAATTCAAATAGTGGGATTCCTAGTTTTTCACTCTGTGCTCTAGTTAATTGTTGAGATGGGGTAAATTGAGAGCGAACATTATCTTGGGATAACTCAGATTCTTCTTAGTATAATGAAATCCCCTATAATTTATGAATCAAGGATTGGACTTCAGGGGCTTGAGTAGAAGAAGAATGATCCGGCTCTTTGGGATTTCAATAATGTGTTCTGCAGTTTTCTTTGCAACTTCTCACTTAGGATCAGGAGATTTGGAATGCAATCGAGAAGTTGGAGCTGATGGTGAGGGAGTTTTACTCTTAGAATAGCTTGTTGATTTGGATTTACTTGCCATTCATAGTCAGACCCTCCTTCTAGCACCAAAATGTTGAAGCCTCAAAAATCATTGCTTACAACATGGGGGAAAACCACTTGGTCTAGACCTTGGTTGGCAGTTCCTTTTCCGTTTGGTGTGATGGCTCTGACTGGGGATAATGGGACCAGTTTCCAAATCTAATTTATGATAGTGTTGATGGGGTGATATGATATTTGGAGTAATGTTTAAGATAAAAGTAATCTAATCTAAACTAATAATGACATGCATATATCCTAATTTAAACATTATCTGGCTATGACTATACTCGGGAATAAATTTGAAGTATGTGATCTAAAGTAATGTTTGAAAGCAATTGCTAATAAAGACTATTCAATTGCAATAAGAAATGATATCATTTTAACAATAATCATTTCAGATAAATAGTTAGCCGAAACGATTGTGAAAGATATATCACATAAGAAATTATTCATGTAATTCAGAATAAAATTTAGGCCATCATCATACAAAAGTGCAATAAACGATAACCAAGATTCAAAATTTCATACATAAACAACTTGAAGAGGGGTTATTGCTTAATACATAAGTAAAACAAAATTACGAGATAAAAGTACCATTTGTAATAAGTCTTGCTCATGTGATTCAGCAATATTGATGTACTTCCAATCAACCCAACACCATCTAAAAGTACAAAAGTGCAATTTCTGTAGAATATGCCAGATAAGATAAAATAAATCGTGTTCCATTGATTTCACCAGTACTTCCTCAAAGGGATAGAAGTGCATGTTTTGAAGATTGTTTTTGATAAAATTTCTAGACCCCTCTCTAAATGTGTGAGAGGGGTTTAAATACTAAACTATAAAACTAAAAATAGATTATTACAAAAATAGTTGAGGAGGTTTAAACGACCTTCCTCAAATTATGCAAAATAAAACAAAAATAGAAATGAACATCGTGACTAACTCCTTTTCATTTGATCCTTAAGATCACAAATATCCGTCATGAGCTTAAGTTGTGATAGTTGGGCGATTTCATATTTCAACTATCCAATGAACATGATGTCGATCAGTCCAGCACAATTTTCTCCATAGAAGTGGTTAGGCATCGCAGGGTCATCCACTGGCTGTGAGGCTTCACTAAATGTCGCCTGTATGCTTCCCAGTTTAACCTGGTTGTTTTCCTAATTGCTTCTCCTTTTTCCTCTGTTGCTTTCCTCCACTGTTGTGCGAGTTGTTTGACATTGGGAAGAAAACCTGGAATGGACTCTGATACCAGGTTGGCACTATGTAAATTTTCATTGGTGTTCTCAATAACACTATTTTCTGCCACTGCTGCGTCTGCTATTTCCTTTTATGCTTGTCTAAGTCTAGCATCACAGTGTGCAAATAAAATTTCCTTGTGTTATTCCTCCAGTTTAGGAAACTCGGACTTTCTCCCATCTTCTGAATTCTACCAGGTAATTAAGTCAGAAACTCACTTGAAGATTTCATCATAGTCAAGTCTCATATCAACAACTTGATTCGTCAACTTGTCACTTGTCTCTCAATAGGAATTCCGTTGCGAGATCTTCTGGCATAATAGTTCCTTTTGGTGCATCAGCTGGGAGTTAAGGCTAAGTGCTTCAGTAATAAACTGTTCAATTTTTGGATCATCTTTATGCAGATCAATTATTCCTTGTATTTGTGCTTCCTTCTCTGCTAAGTTGGCTTGATGTTTTATTTGCATCTACTCGAATTTTTGTTGGAGCTTACTTAACTTTGATTCTTCTTCCTGGTTAGATTTTTCTTATTGTAGCTCTTGTCATAACAACAAGATTTTATTTTCCCTTTCCTTTAGCAACATTTTCACCTTTGTTTCTTTATCGATAGTCGTTGTAGCATAGGATCCTACAAACTATGACAGTCTAGTAACATTGGCGGATGGGTCGATGGGTGACTCTTTCGAGACAATATCCATCGGTTCATTATCGAGAGTAGTAGCAGTTGTAGCATCCAACTTCCTTTTCTTCCTTTGTCTTTTAACAACAGTTTTGTGGGAAAGACTGTAGAGTACATCTAAAGGAGGAATCTCCTCAATCCTCAAAATGATTTTAGAGGTAGGAGTGAAAGGAATGTGCTCTACCTCTTGAGTATTTACTATTTTCTCTACTGTAATTTATTGAGTTGTTATGTGTTGTGGAGTCTGTAGCTTTGGTGTTTGTTTCTCTGCATGGAGATTTTTATTAAAGTTATCCCATTCTTCATCTAAATCAATCACAAGGGGTTTTATTGGTTGGCTGGAGGTGGAATAAATTTTAGCATGTTTTTTCGCTGAAGTTTGCTCAGTTGTATTTTCTGTAGACTAGGTTTTATTCTTTCTGACTCCTTTCTTTTGCTTCTCCCATTCTGTGATTGTTGTTCTGAGTGCTCTAACTCCCTGGTAGATTTCTCTTGGGATTCTGCTTGGGATTCATCTCTAGAGTTTTCTCTGGAACTTCCTTCTATGCTTACGCTCGAAGTGAGCTCCCTTATTAGTTGAATCCACAATTAGTCCAATGGGACCTTTAACAATCTCCTTTCTTTGTATTGATGAAAGGCCTCAAGCTCTTCTTGGTCAAAAATTAGTGATGGCATGTGCTTTACCTTTATGAATATATGTTTATGTAGGAAGATGTCGTTAAATGGATCTTCCTCGTGGCTGAATACCTTCACTTTTACCATGGTAGTGAAGTCTTTGGCAATGCCAAACGGGTCATGCTACCTTCCTGGTAATTTAGATAATTGTAGAGATAACATGATCTCTACTTATTTAAATTCATGCCCCAAATCATGTAGTTCAAATGCTCCACACTGCAAAGGGAATGTAGGCCAAATGGCCTTTTTTGCTTCCTTCAATGCTTTGCTTAGCCCACCCTCATAAGATGTTTGATAAGCTATCTCTCTAGCCAGCAGTTTCTCCGGAACATAGTATGGTAGGACATGTGGTGGGGTAATTCTACCAAATACCCTGATATACATGAAAGTTTCCTCTCCAAATCATCTAGCCACTGGGAGGATATCTACCTCGGCTTCCTTGGAAAACTTGGAGGCGTCTTGGTTGTAAATCTATTTGTGGATAGGAAGCATTACTCCATGACAAATTTTGTAAAAATGTGATTGAAACTGAGATTCTCACATGTCTTTATGGTTTCTATGAATGGGAAGTGGATCTTGGACAATCCACTTCCATACCATGATAGGAAATTTTGAACCAAAACAAATTGCATCTATTACATAGGCACTCATAAAAAGTGGAGAGTAAACCCTCATTGAGGCACTCCTTTTCCTCCTATAATCGATTATTTCCTTTGCTAAATTATCAGACAAAATTTGGGCCCAATTCATTCTAGTTGCGTTTACGGCTACGTCTATTAATGGCGACCATTCTTCGGAAAATTTAATGTTATCAGGCTTGCCAAACATCCTACATAGCATGGCCACTACAAAACTATGAGGTGGAGAAATAGACGCAGTATAGTACATAACACTTTTGTCCTTTTTTATTTTTCCCTCATTATTTGACTAGGTCCGAGTGAAGTTTGTTGGGTCCTCGTTCTATTTGGCAAACTTCTCAACAAACTGTTTGTTATAGATGACTTGTGGGTCTGGTAGGTGGTACATAAGTCGTAGGTTGTCCAATGAAAAAAATCCCATAACCTCTTGGCTTCTGGTCTTAAATTCTCTGTTTGAGATATCAGCCTCATCAATAACCCATTTAACCATATCTGTATAAGGGATTATCTTTGGGCATGCAACTATGCGATGCAAAAATGAGCATGTCGTCTCAAAAATGGAGGCATTTGAGGAATCACGGCCGTCAACTGTGATATTTATTTCCAGAAGTCTTGGTTCCTCTTCTTCTAAGATATTATACATGGTTTTCCACGTAGAGGTTCCTCCATATTTGTTGCATGTAGTATCCGAAAATATGGGAGTCATTTCTGATTTCTCAGACACGACTACCTTGCCTTTCTTCATTGTTGTGGGATAAACTCCCTTAGGGTCTTGGGTGAATACCCTAGCAGACTGAAGGTTATCTATGCAAAGAAACGCACATTCCATGCAATCATAATTCTACTATAAGCAAACTCTACGATAGGGGGCGTACCTGAGGTCCTACGTTTGAGAAGAGCCTTCCAGGGTCCAAACCCTTCTTGGAGTTCCTTTGCTCCTTTGACCTGCAAAACAATCAATTCAAGAAAGTACAGCAGTATATGGACTAAACATCATAAAGAAACCATCTTCATATTATAAGGAAAGGTAGTTGGTTATGCAATTAAACAACCGTTTCACATATGAATCATAATATGAATATCATAACATGAAGAAGATCTATATCAGGAACAAAGACATGTGTTTCTTTTGTTATAGGCAAATAAAGTACAAAAAAGGAATAATTTCACCTGATTCATCCTTTCGTAGGCTCCAAGCGGAACCGTCTCCCGGATTCGTCCAGTCTCAAGCCTTTAACAAACTCCTTCCATAACTTACTCCATGATCTCTCAAGTAGTATGAAATCATCAAACGCACACAAGGAAACAAGGGTTTCCTATAGAATGGGGGAAGTGCAGGAGGCACAAGGATCTTCAGACCTGGTCATGGAAATCTCAGCATAGCAATATTTCTCTCTCTTCTCTCCTCCCCTTTGGCCTTCCCATAGAAGCCTTTTTATACTTCTCCCAAAGTAGTTTTTTAGTTGGGAAATCGTTGGGAACAGTTGGGCCACGGGCACTAACAGGTAATCAACAAGTAAAACCCGTGATCTCCGCCCGAAATTAAGGAGATATAATTTTTTTTAAGTGTTTTTAAACATATACACGGGTTGGGTATACATAGACCCGCGTATACACGCATTTAGCTCAGGGAAATGTCGCGTATAGGGAATAAAACATTGTTTTTTAAATTTGGGACTAGGTCTGGAAGGAGGGGTTTCCCTAGGCCATGAGTGCAGCATCACAAACCTCAAGAGTGAGATTTGGAGCTATAACATTCACCATCACTCCCAAAGATTTGTTATGTGGATTGTTCCTGAAAGTGGAGAAAAACAACAACTATTAGATATACAGAGGTAATAATGAACGTGAAATGGAATGATACAGAGAACTTGTAAAGGTGATAAAAGGAGTTTTATTTGAACGCGTGTAAGAAGATACCATATCATGTTAAATGGCTTTTCACACATAAATGCCATTAACCTTCACTAAATGCCCACTAATGTTCATTATCTCTTAGATTTAATGCTCATAAATGTCTACATCGTAAGTCAGGAAGAAAGATTCAAGGGTGGTGGGCCTTCAAATTGTGATAATGTCGATTTTGCGATTTGCAAAGCAATATCGCAGATCGCATTATCGCATTATGCCTTTTTTCTTTTCTTATCATCTGTTTAGTTTCTGCAAGATGCGAGCCACTCGTTTATTATTTTTGTTAGTGTCAGTCTTTGTAGCCTTCCTTTCAGTGATCAAACATGCTCTTACAAAGTGATTTTAAGGTGTCAAGGTCAAATTTTGTCATTTCAGTAAGTCTTCAAGCAAAATTTGGTCACTAGGCATTAGGTCTAGGGTTTGTTTTCACTCTTTTCAAAATTGTCCAAATGTCGGTCCATGTCACCATTTAGCTGAGTGTACCATTATTCAGAAGGTTTTTATCATCATGTCAGGTTCCATTGGGTCATTTTACACCTTGTTCATGCTTCAGTTGTGCCTAGGTAAGGTCATTTCCCTCTCCTAGGGTTTTGAAGGCAAATTCTCTTGGATGGTCAAATCATTAGCAAAACTTGTATCCAGATGTTCATACACCTTCCCCTATCCTTAATGTACCTTATCAAACACTTCCCGCCATTGAAATCTCCCAAATTCCTCATTTTGACACAAACCCTAGTTTCTTGCTACAACTTGGCAATTTTCTAGGTTGGACCTGTGTTTTGCCCTTTTGGACCCCTTTCCCTCACTCAATCTCTAGGATTCCACTTTTCCCTGCTTCCTAACATCCCTCCCTACTTCCAAAAATTTCCCCAAGAATTTAGAAGCCCCTTATCCCCTTCATTTCGGTTCATTTCGACAACATCCCTTGTTTCACACATCGGGATAAGTTTCACTCAAAAGATGTTCCAGAGCAATCAAAGATGAATTTTGAAAACCTGAGAGAGGTTTTTGTCCACAACAAGCCAAGGAATAAAAACCTCCTTCATGTTTTACATAGGTGTCATGGTTTTAGAGAAATTTCAAACATACCGTTGCCTCGGGAGAATTGATGCACCTCTGAAGTGACCTTGGGAAAATCAAGTTTTCTCCTAGCTTGGTTGGCCAAATGACTTTCTTGATGAGTCAAATGATACTAGATACAAATAGACTTCCAATGAGCTATCATGAGCTCACTTTGGAGTTGAGGAAGGCATTCAAAAGTTGACTGCAACAACACTCTGCCTTGAGGCAGCCTCATTTGGCACATTTTGACCAATATTGGGAGATTTGATTTTTGACAGGGCAAATGAACTCCAAATTGAAAAATTCCAGTTGGGTTGGAAATCAGACTCAAAGACCTTTCCAACGAGCTATCCTACATCTGATTTTGACACCGAGAAGGCCTCCAAAAGTCTCCTACAAAAATGTGCTACGCCAGGCTCTATGCGCCGCGCGCCTCAAGCCCAATGCGTCGTGCGCCTCCCTGTGCGCCGCGCGCCGCGCGCGACCCATAAGATTGGGAGGTCCAAATCAAAAATGGCTTGCAGTGTTGGATTTTTCATGGAGAATCATGAATTTTGGTACCTGGACAAGAATTTTGGGTGAGTTATGGGTCCCCAAAAGGTCAAAAAAGATGCAAAAAATGACCTCACTGCCCCTATTTTGACACACAGGAAGCAGTCTTGGGAGAATGCACTTTTGGAGGGGAAAATGGACACCAAATTGGAAAATTCCACTTGGGTTGGAAAGTAGACATCCAGGGATTTCCAACAAGCTATCATGAGCTCAATTTGGATGCTGGGAAGTGCCTCAAAATCAGGCTGAAATGCGCGCGACGCATAGAGCTTAGGCACACGGCGCATAGAGAGTTTTGGTCAAATTTTCACCTTCCAGCTTAGAATTTCGGCCAATTATGACTAGTTTCACCTCTTGATGTGATTTTTGACCCAGCTTGATGTAATTGATTAAACATGATGTAATTTTGACACTTAGTTACTTTTTCTAGAAGATTCATTCACCAAAGAGTGAAAATTTAATGA
>APFE031353521.1:11798-24805 GCA_000404065.3 Pinus taeda
TTGGTTGAAACAGCTCCTAGGATGATGAGCTCGACCCCTAGAGGCAAGGGAATGGGTTGGATTGCCTATATTATGTATTTTCTAAGTCATTTTCAGGGGTTGGAGAGGTTGGACTCTTGGGAATAGCTTGACACTCTATTGTACATATTTTATTTGCATTTTTGGCAAAGGAAAGACCAGGGTTTTACAGCACTATTTGGGATTCATGTGGCTTTATGTGTTGATGGTGTGCTTCTTTCAGTATTTGTAATTTGTTTATGTGTATCACTTTCCTTCTCTTATCTTCTGCAATTGAACAAATGAAGTGTTAAGGTAGAATCCATAATTTGCTATGCTCTACCTTTAAGTTTTGTTTAATTTTCCATGTTTTCATCTGTTTAGGGAGAACCCTTGATGTTTCTTGCTCTCCTTAACCTCCCACTTGTCAGATGTATTCCTTAAATCACTTTAAAGGCATCAAAACAATTGCCTATCTTGCCCCAAGTAGACCTCTGCAAAAAACGGTGCCTCATCCCCGCACCTGAAATTGCCTTTCCCTTGAATTTAACAAAACTTCAAAAAACCAATTTCAAAGTCCTTGTACTTCATACCTAGCCTATAATTGGTCATCAATTCAGTCATCTTGACCTCATTGATTACCTTTTACCGAGATTGACTCGGAGAGAGCCCTCTCCTGTCCTCGTAGGGCTAGCTACGAGGCTGAGCGTGGTTTGATGTAGCCTCGAGTTTTACCTTATTTCAGCCTAAGGTAGATTTGAGTGCTAACAATTTCTAAGACATAGCTCATTTTTTAGGTTTTCTATGTAAAGACCTTTTTACTAAGAGGCTGGCCTAAACATTTGTTTGTAATGTATGTAGGGAGTGGGTCCAGGTCTTGATCGCATTTTGCAATTTCGACGAGCAGTAAGTTTTTGGTGTTTTTTTTAAATGCTTGAAATACGATGCGATAAGGGAAATGATGTGGTCACAATTTCACATTTCGCTTGTTTTCTGAGGTAACTTATTAGGGTGTGCCTTCTACAAATAGAAATATGTGATGCGAGACTTAGTTTTGATGATAAATACCTAAGGACCTCGTTTATATAAGAAACTTAGTAGTTTCAAAGCATTTTAGCACGAAGTCCTTCTCTTTGATTGCCTTTCACTAGATTTGGTGGATTAGCAAGGCTTTTCAATCATGCTTAATCATGCGATATGCGGGAAAGGCAAGTGTTTAATAGTTCTTTTGAAAAGGGGTTTGATTGATATCTTGTTATATTCCAAAATTAATAAGGAAAATACCTAAATGCTAAACTTATTTTTGGAAAGATTGTTTAAAGGGTCCCCATTTATTAATGTAATATTGACTACTACTATTAACAAATGGGGGGTTTTTGAATAGCACAACAAGTATTTATCCTCAATGATTTCTCCCATTGCCTTATAACTAGAAGCATTATTAGTGTATGGCCCAATAATTTCAATTGTTTGAAGTAATAGTTTTGTAATGTTGAAGGCGGTCTTGAACTTTTATGAGTAATAATATGTTGAAAGGAATATTCCACCAATAGGAGACACACCAAGAACACTTTTCAATGGCTTTCCTTTTACATTTTTCCAGCCATCAAATACAATGGATACCCCATAGTCATTCCAATAATTTTTCATTTTACTCAAATCATGTGTTATTTTGGATTTTTCATGATCAAGTCCCACAGTTCTAGCCTTGTCATACCTAGGTCTCTTGTATCCTTTAGGGGCATCATTGATGGCACCAACCATTTCATGTTAATAAGGTGAGTGAAGAACATTGAATGGTATCCCACATGCATAGAGAAAGTGGTAAATTTTTGCACCCACATCATTCCTACACCCTTAATCAAGGAAATTTGATATGGTTTTATTCGTTAGATGGATGTTTGGGCTTATGTCTCCATATCCACTACCATGGGTGGATGTTGGTGTGGTTCTTAGTCTATGTGATTGTGGTATAGTGGTGTCATGTTCAAAGTCACCCTTTTATCTTTTAGATTTGTATTGGGTTTCCTCCTCTTTGCTTATGTATTTGGATCTTTGTTGTTGTGACACTTCCACAATTTTTTATTCCTATTTGTTTATTCCCATCCCATGGATTTTTTCCACAAAGATTCTTTCTCGCAGATGTGTATGAACCTGTATAAGTGTTTTTACAATGGAGTCATGTAAATTTAATGGTTTCACCCCCTTTACCTCTTGAAATACTAGTAACATATTTCCACAAGGGGGTTTGGTCTACTTTGGTTTTTCTACGCCCATCATCTCCACTCTTATCATCCTCCTCCTCCTCTTCTTCTTGGTACTCCTCCTCTCTAGGGTTTTCAAATCCACCACTACCCACTTATTCATCCTCTTCATCACTCCTCCTTATTCTACTCCCTAACACCATCATAACAAAAAAATGAGCCAACATCAAGAGAATGTCAAGCCATATAGCCATAATGTTTAAAGTTTTGAAAATTGGAGTTATGGTTGCTTGAAACTTGCTTGCAATAAAATGGAGGAGTGAGAATGGGAAAGAGAGAAGATTTTTTTTTTCATTTAACAATGAGCATATAAAAAACACAAATGTTACATGGAAAAATAAAAATAATGGGATTAGAGTCTAGACCATACCTCTTTTGCATCTTGGCTCTCCAATGGTGCCCTCAATCCCAAGATCCAATCTTCTTGTCAAGCTCCTCAAGAGCCCAACCTCGATCCTTTCAATATTCCTCTCAATATTCCTCTCAGTCCCTCACTTGCTCTCAACATAAATAAAGTGATGATTTTGTGGGAGGGGAGGAGGGATTTTTATTTCTTTTACCTCCCCCTTCCCGCCAAAAAAAATTGTGCCCGCAACTTGTGCCCAATGAGAGCAGATTTTTTAAGTCAGCAGTGCGTTAGGAATGATCACTCCCCAACCACTCCCGACTTAAAAAATTCACTCTGGGAGGGAACAAGAGTGGTCAAAGAGCAACCACTCCTCAACCACTCCATCATTTTCTACCGAAAAAATAAGGAGCCCGTTGTTTTAAGGGAACACGCTCCTTAAATTCACTCCCTTAGGGAGAAAATTTCAAGAGCATGATCCTGAGGTGACTCTCAAGCAAAGCGCACTTCGAGAGCAGATTTGGGGGGATTCTCCCCCACATCCTTGATCATAACAAAACCCCCAATCTATCAACTAAAAGGGTTAAAAATATCACCATGTTGCATTCATAAGTGATGCCAAGCACTTCATCAATTTTACAAGCATGTCCCAACATGTGATTTACAAAATGTGACCATCCTCAACTACTTGAAAATGTTACCCATCTCTTACCTTAAAAGGTTAATGGGTTCTCTATATGTAGTTGGATTTCTCATTCCTTATGTTCCCTCTTGAGTCACAAATCTGGATTGAGCTCCTAGCATGTGTCCCTCTATTGTCCACCTTTGTTTCAAAGGTAGTAAAAGTTCTTTCTCCTACATGCTTTCATGACTTTCTTTGAATGACTATCTTTGGTGTGACTCTAATAAGGAGAGCTTGCCTTAGCTCTTCTTGTGGAATCCTCACTATCACTGGAATGGTGTGATGTGATCTCAACATTCGTCATTGATCAATCACTAGTTGTCTTGGAACATTCTCCAACCTCCTTTCTGACATAACCAAGCCCTGCATAATGAGGTAATTCCTTGAATTTTATGGGATTCATAATGCCCTAACCATTAATTCCAAGGCCTTTTCCTTGATACCCCATTTTCTTCCTCAATTTTGAACCAATTCATGTAGTGTGTTTATCAAAAGCACCAAAATCATCATCATAAAGAGAACATGAAAATAAAGAATCACATTTTATCTTAGGTATCAAATTTGAAGTTGGTGATGATGTCATGTTGCAACTTTTCTAAGGCCTCCTCCTTGTCTTGTAGGTGACGTTGCAGCCTCTGTAGGAGTCTCCCCAATTCAACATTCTTTTCTCGAATGCTTTGGTTGATCTCTTCAAGTTCTTGGAGCCATGTAGTCTTTCTCTTCTCATATTTGGCACAACATTTGCTACAATATTTATCTCATCAACTGAATTTGATCCTAGGTCAATTGGTCCAACACCTACAATCCCAAGAGTTGTGCTCTTCATCTCATCTAAATTAGAGTCTTGGTCTTGTTGCACAATAGCAGCTATATTCTATTTCCCTTTTCTACCATTCCTCTTTAGCTTTAATTCCAAATGTAGTTTTGAATAATGCTCCTCATCATTCCCTTCTTTCTCAAAATGAACATAAGAGGGCTTGATTTCTTTTTCCTTGTTTTCATTTCCTTCTTTGCTTAGCTTTACTTTTCATACTTCCCCCTACTTTCAAGGTGAATGGATTTCACACTAGCCGAGTCAAGAGCAGTGGATTCAAATAATAACAAAGAATGTCATAGATAATCATGTAAAGAACCAATATACTTTATCAAAGTATCAGGTGAATCTAAAGGAATGCCCAATGCTAAAACCTATTTTATAAATTCTTCTGTTAAGCTTTGAATTTCTTGTCCTTTTCCTTGTTTCAAATGTTTCCATTCTATCATGGATTTTTATTGATATCTTAATGGATAAAATTTTCCTTTTAAAGAAGAAACAAATTTAGACTAGGAAGAAAGGAGTTTACCCACATGCTTACTGCCTTTATTAAGTTTTCTCTCCCACCATATTAGAGTGATGCCTCCTAGTCGAAGAGATGCTAATTGGATCTTGGCCTCATCTTCATCAATGTGTTGAATTTAAAAATACACTTCAATTTGTATGCTCCAATCATTCAAATTTTCAGCATTGGATTCTATGTTAAACACGGGAAAATCAATATTTACATCCAATTTGAAAAAAGGCTTTTTATGAGATTTTCTACTATTAGAATGATGAGAAGATGAAGAATAAGTGGAGAATTTATTGTAAAATAGAGATGGGGGTTCAGGAGGATTTTCTCCTTCTCCTTGATTTATTGAAGCATGATCCTCTGCTTTCCCTTCCTTTTTCTTTTCCTTCTTGATAATTTTCCTCTCATAATCTACAAACAATTTGTCCACTTTGTCAACCATGGTGTAAAATTATTTGTGAGAAGATTTCTCTTCCTCCATATGGGCATCATGATCTACCATTTTCCTTCTTCATGTTGCACACCCTACTTTTGGATCAAAGGACTTATGTTTACCTTCTCCTTCTTTGAGTTTTTCCTTTATTATCATATACACTTGCAATTCACATAAGCCAAAGAACCACGCTGATATCAAGTTTGATCCATAATCTTTTACTTCATTGATGTATTCAGAATTGCATGTAAAGAGAAAATCAAAACCACATGTTCATACACTTTAAAGAAGAGGAAAATCAAAGGCAACCATAACTACAAGACACATGCAAAACTTGATAATGGATTTCATCCAATGTGGACTATGTCTTCAGGCCCCGCTCAATGTGGGGAGGCCTCTTCATTCATCAATAGAAAAATAAAAAAATAAAAAATTAGATGGAAAAAATACACTTTATACCTCCAAATATAGGGATTGCTTAAAAATGGGCTACCTAGATTAGAAAACTGTGTGCACTATCATAATATTGGAAAAAAATCATGAATTTTGAGTGTAAACACAATCCCTTTTTGTCACGTTCAAATATGGGCTCCCTAGGAATATTTTAGATTCCTCAAAAGGTTCTCTTTTGGAGATGGGCGAAAAAATAGCTGCTTAGATGAAGAAATAGTACACAGTTAAATTTGATTATAAACTTGGCCAAATTCTATCATTGTGACCTCTAAGGATCTAGGGATTCTAAATAATCCCTATGGAATATTATAAGAATATTCTACAAAATATTCCCTAGAATATTCTCGAAATCTACATCCAGGGTGGCGCGGTCTTGGCTCAGAAACAAGGTTACAATTGGTGTTGGTGCTTGGAAATCTGTCCTCTTCTCCTCTCCACTAGGCAGTCAGGTCAAGTTAAATACCATGTTGGTGGCATTGGCTTCAACGACCAACTTGTGGCCAGATTAGTAAGTTATTACAATGTGGTTTCAAACCCATGGGCCTTTCGTTGTTATTTTTCTATAATAAAAAATAAAACGACAGTTCAAACCACCATTGGTTAGCCGACGACCATTAAGGGTCAGCGACGAAATTAGATAGGTAACAAATTTGTTACTATTGATAACCGTTGACTAGCAAAAATTTCGCTCAGTTACTTAGACTAGTCAGTTTCCAACTGGGCGTCATTTGGCACATTATTATTGGTACACTACTCACCCATTCAAGCCTAGTCAATGCCACATGTCATCACCCAATTGGTTCATACTGTTGATAGCACTGCTAATGAGACTTCTGACAAGGCCATTTGTACTTCCACATGTCAAAGCTTGATTGTTCCTTGCCACTATTTGTGTTGTTGACATCATCGTCTCTACAGCTGATGTTATTTGCCATGTTTCATCCTCTAATTAGCTTGCACCTTGCTAAACATACTTCCAGTTCATCATCTATACAAATGACATCAACATTTATACTACTGCATCAGCTTCCATGTGGCAATTTGTGGGTCCTTCCTGTAAAAAATTTAGTTGTTTGTCGAAAACTTCAAGGGGCCATAACTTTCACATACAATGTCAGATTGAGGTATCATTCATGCCACTGGATTCAGAACAACAAGCTCTTTAACTTGGGATAGCTTTCATTGAGTTTTCAATACTTCAAAAGTTTGGCCTTTTAGGATCCTCCTAGATCACCATGTGTGACAAGATCCATTCAATGGCCTCTGCACAAGGCATCACCTAGAATAGGCATGCAATCTTGTGTATTTTTTACCATTTGATATTAATGTAAACTTCCCTATCCTCCAAATTCTTTGGGAATTGCGTTTGCATGAAAGCATCTTTAATATCCTTCCATGAGACCTTGAGATATTTTTCTATAAAGCATTGTGTCTCTGAAAGAATAGGAAGTGTAGGCTTGACAATTTCCACTGCCTCCTTAGTACTTTCTTCTAAGGTTTATTTTGAGATATTTTGACAAGTGGTAGGAGATATTTTTCGAACAGATGATGAGAGAGTAATGTAACTTGTATCTGGAACACCTACAAGTGGAAATTCACTCATGGTGAACAAGAATTAGTTTTGATAAATTCCCTATATGACACATGCAATCTATTTATATGACAATGACAAAGGGAAGATTTGGTCTAGCTAGGAGCAAAAGCCTATCAATGATGAGACAAAGTGACACAGTCATCCACTGGAAGTGAAAAATTCCTCATTATAAAATGAGGGTGCACGTCGAGACAACTTGTGTATAGAAAAGGACTAGTTGAAGCTTGATGATTCACTATGCACTCAATGAGAAAGAGAGAGATGTTGGAAGGGCACAGGGTGTAGCCTTAAGGAATAAGGAGGGCACATTGAGGCTTGTTAGTGCATTGTGCGCTCAAGAGGATCTAGTAATGGCATAGGGCACACAAATAGTAAATAAGAGGGTCAAACTTGATTCTTGTTGGAGCATTTTGTGCTCAAGAGAGAGGTTGCTTCTTGTTGGGTGTCATTTTCAAGAACAACGGGTCCTTGTTTCTCTAGAGTGTGCCCTAAAGAGAACTTATTATGTTGGGCACAATCATGATAAACAGTGGGATCTTGAATTCTAGAAATATGCTCTTACTCAAAGATGGGCTCAAATCTTCTAAGTAAAGACCAACAATAAGTTTGGATCAACAATGAAGGGAAGGGTCTGCAAGTGTTTATAGGCTTTGTCGCAATCTGAACAGAAGTTGAAAGGTCATGGAATATGAAGAATCGTAAGAAATTCCACTTATGAAAACAAGATGACACTTGTAATAGGAAGTATGGATGAAAACACCACTAAATAAGCTGAAATGGATTGAAATGCCAGCAAGGAAAATAAAATCAATAACAAAAATAAGAAAAAAAAAATCAGGAAATAAGACATGCAAAACTTACTTGTCATCAAGATTGAAGAGAAATCCCTTGATATGAAAAAGTACACTCAATCCATAGTTAAGAATGATTGTGAGAATGAATAATAGTTGTGTTGGTTATAAAGAGATTTTACATGTAAGGTAAGTTCATGCATGCCCACTACTTGTTCATTGATGAGTGAGTTAGTTAGTTAGAGTGAAGTCACCTCCTATTTTCTAGGAGTTCCATGCAAACAAGGAAATAAAAATGCAGGAAAAACAAGAGGAGTGTGCATTTATAGACAATAAGGAGTGCGATCAACTGGAGATCACAAAGCGCAGTCACTGACATTAATGAGTGTGCTCTCCTTGTAAACTAGGAGTGTCCTCCATTGATTGAATAAGGTGCACCTAATGAGAGTTAAGAGTGCGCATCTTCTTGCAAAGGGCGTAGTTCCAACCATCAGTGGCTTTTGTGACTGCTAAATTAGAAAAGTGTGCTTTTCCTTATAGAAAATTTGTGCTTTCTTGCTTTTTCATGAAGTGCATATTAGTTGAATAAAGCTAGTCACCAACTCAAATAAAGCTAGTGATTTTCCATCTTAGGAATATAACACAAGTGTTTCTAAAAATAGAATGATGACATCTAGGAAACTTTGACTTAGGATGAAAGAGAACATTTAGAAACATTGCAAGGATAGTCGACACAGAAAAATAGCAAGATGGCACAAGATAACTTGAAACGACAGTTCATGTAGGCTCCAAATTTTAATTAGGAAAATAATTTCGTGGGTCATTGTCGCAACAACAACATATTTCTAGAAGGAAACAAAATAAAATAGGTCTACGGTTTCTCTATTGACTAGTCTTTCCAAATTAGGTTCCATCTAGGATTTACAAAATTTAGATACAAGAAAATCTTGAAAAATCCAGCTACAAAACCCTAGTTACATTATAGATCCTTTCTATAAGCACATAAAATAAATTACACATACCTATGTGTTCCATAGTTACAAGGAAATTATTGCAAAGTGACCTTTCGAATATTATGTCCTTTATGAGTATGCCTTTTCCAAGACCACAATTTGTCACTTTATAAGTTTTTGTGCCTCAATTTCTTATTCAAAATACTAGTGCCTCAATTTTTTCTTTTGTTGAGCATCTAGAGTCTTGATATTTAATGACAACATCTAATCTTCATTGATATCATCCTTAACGACCAATTATACAATATTGACAAATGTACTTCATGTAGTCCCTGAAAATGTTTGATTGCTTTTGCTTATATATACTCCTTTTGTGTGAGGTTGATTCCCTTCAATGAGGCCGACTTGTTCGAGATGGATCCAACTTGGTGGAGGAGACCTATTTTATACTTTCGACATAAAAACAAATTTTCTTCTTTGACATAAGAAGTCCAAGAATGGTCTTTTACATCATGACTATGACTTTGACTGAAGACAAAAACCCTAGGAGAACTCAATGGGTTCTTTGACTTAATGACCAATGAATTTGAGCATGTAACCCATGCTTAAATAAATAAATATTTTCCTTTATATTTCTTTTTGACAAATACATAATAATTACAACATGTCATGAGCTAGACAACAATTATCAAGACTAATACTAGTTACATTTTCAACCACGAGTGCCAATCCTAAGATTCATAACCAAGTAGTTAGATGTTAGAAAATTATTATAACAAATAAGTGATCATGATATTTCTATGCATAACTCACTTAATCATTAATTATTCTAAGCATAATTGACTGAAATAGAGCACAAAATAAGGGGTATTCATAGTACATACCACCCCACTTTTCCATTTGAAATTGACCCAAATTTTGTTAAGAACTATGCTGAAAGTCAAAATTCTACTCTATATTAAGAACCTTTCCCATAATACTTTGTATTTGGGGTTTTTGTCAATTTTAAGATTATCTAATATGTTGGATTTTCCAAAAAAATAAACATAATGAAAAATAAGAAATCTTAACCTACCAAAAAGGCAATCTTCATTATAAATAGGGTGATTTAAGTGCCCCATATACATCTTTGTCAATGAATATTATTAAATTCATTTTTAGATTTCCTATTATGGAAACTATTGAAGAATGTAACTAGTGTCAGTATTTATAATTGTATTTAAGTCGTGATGTAATGTATTTATCAAAAGAAAGAAAAAGATTTTTTATTATTAAAGCATGGGTTTCCAGTTTGGTGTTGGGCTCTAAATGTTTCATATCATTCTGTATATAAAATCTCTATTCATAAGCCATATTCCCTCACTTATGATACTCTTCATAGCCATTATACCATCAACTTTCGTCAAATGTACCTCTTCTACCACATTGCTAATTATGATGGGCTTCTTATCCTTTTAAAGGTTTAACATGTTTTGAACATGGTTTATCAATGGGTTACTAATGTGGTTATGTGGCCAAGAAGCATGTTCAAATATGAAAATTTCTAGCTATATCAGTTTGGTACTTCAGTACCAATTTAGCAGTCCAGTACTCCATTTTGCACCCGCAAGAATGGAAAAAATGTCAAAATTATAAAATATGTTTTCATTTTTGCTAGAATTGTAAATTAGGTGCCACATGAGCCTAATATGCTGCTACAAGCCTTGGAATATACCCATCTCACACGTGTGGGATCCTAGCACATGGTTTAAGCTAGAGCCAAAAAAAGGTAATAGTTTGGAGACTACCATGTTTTTCCTATATTTCCATGCATATGGTGTGTTATCACAAAATCCAGCACTGAAGGGCTGCTGATCAAGTAGACTCTGTGTAACTATTTCAGACCAATCTTTTGGCTAAGGATTAGCCTCCCTAACCTGAGAGGGCTCTCTCAAGAAAGTTATTGATTTTGACTGTTGATAAGAGGGCTAACTCTAGTAAAGTAAATATAATAAACATGTTGGCTGGATAGACATTAAAAAGACTTCCATTGGGCTTATGGAGTTGATCATATTCAATAAGATATAACACTGCTCATGCATAGAAGTCAGGGCATGTAATGTTTAAATACTCAAAACATCATCCCATAGGAACCCCAGCTTACAAATACACACAGGAAGTCAGAGCAACATAAGTGAATTCTGAGTGATTGTGTATTCATACAACTGTAAAAACATAGAACATAAAACAAAACCACATATCTTGAGCATTTGAAACACTAAAAGAATCCTGAGAAGATAAGCAGCAAATTATATTACCAAACTGAGTTTTTACACTGAGAAGATAAGCAGCAAATTATATTACCAAACTGAGTTGTTACATAGATAATTCAGCTATATATAGCAACACAACTCTAACTACTTGGAGCTTCCTCCTCCAGCATGAGGGGAGCTCGATGACTGTCACTAATGACCCTTATCTTTTTTTAACAAACTTATTTAATACAACAACCATTAACAGAAATTCTAAAGAGTTCTAATCTAATTATAACTCTAATTCTATCTCCTTCGTAGAAATATTCCTCCTTGCAGCTTTAACACCTGGTTTCCTTTGCATTTGGCTGAGATGGCATGAGATGAGCAATTAATGTTCCATGTTTGCTTTGGATGCTGAAGACTTTGATCCGCTCCATGTTGGCTGAGAATATCCCTAAACTTTCGGTTCTGGTCCTCCATCACCTAGCATCACCGAGTATGCAGCAGTAGGTCCTTTAAGTCTTTAATAACCCGATAATACATGGCATTACCACGTTCCTGATATATTGGAGGCTTCTTTGATGGACAGGTGTGCCAACCAAAACTTTTCGTATGCAGCTCTCCTTCAAACCCTAATCACCGAGAATAAAGTGGCTTTATAACCAAAAATTCCAAACTTAGATTAAAATATTTCACCTTTTATTAAAGGTACACCTGGCATATGTTGGATGGCTGTGGCAGCTTCCTTTGATCCCTTCATGTCACCTAGGTGTTCTCTTTGCCAATTTCTGAGTATTTCATCAAACTGTTTGCCTATGTTTAAAATCAACACCTACAGCAGTTTCGCAGCGCGCTGTGAAACTGCGAAACTGTTTTAAACAATTTCAATTCTCTCTGCGATTTTAACTGCTCTGCCACCTGATTTCAAAATTCCTTTTTACCTTGGATATATATAGTCGGGTTTACATGCCTTCAAAATAATGAACTTAAGCAAAATCTTACAAAACTTTAGAACAACACCTTACTTAGAATCAGCAATTTCATTTAGCAGCTAATTTATTTAGTTGTGCCTTCAATTTTGCAACCTCCTTTTCCATGGCTTTGATTTCCGCTCTAGCACTCTTCATCTTAGCCATTTCACTTTCAGTTGCCTCCAACTGGTCCTTTGTAGATATGATATTTCCTCCTTGGGAAATGATGCCTTTTCTATTTGAACCTTTTTTCTTGACTTCCTCTGCCTCCTCTGTTCTGGGCAGTTTCTCAGCTTCCCTTGCTTGCTTTCTTGTAAGAGGTTTTTCCTTTATTTCCTTTGCCTCCTCTGTTCTGGGCAGTTTCTCAGCTTCCCTTGCTTGCTTTCTTGTGAGGGGTTTCCTTGGTTTGAAGATAAACTCATCACCTGGTTCATCAAACCTCAGTCTTTTTTAAGCTTTAGATTTCTTAGTGCTTTCCGGTGTTGACTGTGTCAAGTCAATGTGCATTGGTTCAATGTGTGTCGGCTCAGCTTGATCAAACTCAATAGCTTCCAGCAAATCATTCAAGCTGGCCTTTGATACCGGGCTTTCCTCAACAGCCACTGCTTTGCCTTTTTCTTTGATCATTTGACTCCTTGTCCTCACCCTTGACACTTTTTCAGATTCTTTTGGCCCAGGTACAGTATTCTTATGCTGGGCTTCTCCTTTTGCTGATGGCTGAGGCTGTTCTTTACTAACCAGTGGCTTGACTAATTTTCTTAACTCTGATTTTACCTTCCTTCTATCCTTAGCCTCCTTCTGAAGCTCAACAATCGTGGGCTCTTTAACTGACTACTCTTTTTCTCTAACGGGCCGTGGAGTCAGACCTGTTTTACTTTGAAAACCTGCCATGAAAATGAACGAGTCCCAATCCCTACCTATTTTCTGAAGACCATTCAAAACTAACAACTTGACCAGACCA
>APFE031353521.1:35673-49975 GCA_000404065.3 Pinus taeda
GGGCAGCGCCCCCGAAGCTTAAAACAACTGTAAAATTGCCTTGTAAAAGTATAGTAATTTCTAGTCAATCTGGGTCGTTCATTAGGCGGATGATCTGACGGTAGAACTTATGTTTAGTTTAGGGTTTTTTTCCCTAGAAGGCAACCCCTCTCTTTGTATGAGGGTATTCTATTGAGTTTATGTAATATATGTGTATTCTCTGAGCGAGAATTAGAGAGGTGAGACTGTGAGAGAAAACAGAGGATATTACATCGGATCTATTGTAGGTTGTGTCTCTTCATTTTGCTAGATAATAGAAAGGAAGGACTGGCTGTTCGAGGTGGACGTAGCCCAAACTGGGTGAACCACCTATATCTATGTCTCTCTTTTTTTATGTGTTTTCTGTGTTTATATTTCTGCAATATTTTATGTGTTCCATTGCTCCGTAATATATAATTTTCTAACACAAACTACAAATTCTAATATGCTAAAACAATATACTTGAATCTACTCTACTCATTAGCGGAAACAATGAATGATTGATGAAATCATGAAGCATAAAAGAGAAATAATTCAATCACACATAACATAATAATTTTATGGGAAAAGCCACAATTGAAATCCTTTTTTATCTATATATTGAATTAATTAGAAAATATGAGAAGATTACAATTTCTTGCTCAAGCCCGAGCAACCTCTGCACTATCTCAATCTATCTCACTACTTCACAAGCAAGCTCTAGTCAATACTTAGCCAAATTTGTTGCCTACCAAGATCCTATTTCCTTGTGTAGTTTCCTAGGGAATACCACATTTAATTGGGAAATTCCTCATCCATAACTGTGCAATCCATCATAGGCCTTCCTCTAATTGCGTGCACCACCTGTACGATTGAGATGATTATACAACTAATAGTACAATGTCCCTAAACTCCAATCTCAACTGGATCCTTCTCTGATCTAACATGCATGAGTTAATTATGAGTGAATCTTCAGTTTATTGGTTGTGCAGTGTTGGTTACACCCCACTACTGCAGGTTACCCCACTACTAGATCTCCCACTAATTCCTCTATCAATTAGAACTAATTTAATTGAATTTAACTCAGTTAAACTGAATTAAATAATTACAACTCAAAAGAACTCAACCTAAGCTCCTAAAATTTAGGAACCTCTCTAAATGACTCTAAATAGACTCCCAACTTGAATTAACTGAGCCAAATAAGTCAAGTTAACTATTACAAATTTCTATGAGATTTAGAATTACGATTTAATTGCTAATTTAATTCAAGGACAAAATTAAATTAGGATTTTCTTCTTGTATTTTCAACACTCCCTCTCAACAAGAAAGGTATTATCTGCTACCTCGATCATGCCTCTATGAAATTTGAATTTGCATCTTGACAATGCCTTTATCAAAAATATCTACATCCTACTCCTATGTAGGAATGTACTCCAACAACATGATTCTCCTTTGCACACAATCTCATAGATGGTGATACCAGATGTCAATATGCTTGGACCGATCATGAAAAAATGGATTCTCAGAAAGTTTGATACAAATCTAATTTTCAAAATAAATCAATGTAGGATCCATCTGTTGACCAAATAACCCAACAAGGATCTTCCTCATCCAGATAGCCTCATAAGTTGCTTAACTAGCAGCCATGTACTCTGTTTCTGCTGCACTGAGTGCAACTAATCTCTGCTTCTTGTTGTACCAAGAAACTATTGTTGACCCAATACTGAAGATGCCCCTTGGTGTGATCTTTCTTTTGGATGGACTCCCTACCCAATCTCCATCTATGAAGCCTTGAAACTTCACTCCCTCTGTCCGTATATACCAAAGACTAAACTAAGTGTTGCCTTTGAGATATCGCAACACATGTTTAGTTGCCTTCCAATAAGTTTGGTTCACTTAACCATGGCTTGACTAAGACGGTTAATTGCAAAAAAAAAAATTGATCATGTGTTCACCAAATACATAAGTGAACTCACAAGCTATCTATAAATAGTAGCCTCCACTACTTCACTTGAAGTAGCATCCTCCTTCCTCCTATTACCTGCTAGAGGAGTCTTTGTGGGTTTGCCTCTCTCCATGTGGAACCTCTTGTTAGGTCCCTATACTACTAGTGTAACCCCTTCTTGTTATTAGTATAACCCCCTTATTAAATTGTTGTGCCCATGTGGTCCCCATATTGTTATTATTGTGCCCCATAGAAGCCCACTATTGTTATTATTGTGCCCTTACATTATTATTGTTATGTCAACTCTGATTATATTATGACCCCTTAGACTCCTATATATAGAAAGGAGGTCTTGTCATTTGTATCATCTAAGAATTGTTCATTTGTGTAATGTAAAGGAGGTTGCCCCCTCGAACAGGCTTATTTCTAAGGCATTGATCTATCTTTTCTATCTTTTTGTGAGTTGGTTTCATAACACTTCTTCACTATCTCATTGGTGTACTTTTCCTAATGATCTAGGTGGATATTGGTGGACACCCACCTATTCCACCTAGACCTCCAGTTAGTTTCATATGTCTCCTTGTTTATTGCAACATTTACTATTTTTAGCAGTTTTTTGGGTCCTGAACTTTGAGAGCCGTTTTGACCCTCTAAACAATATTTTTTTTTAGGTCCAAAGCAGACATGTAGTTGTCGGAGAGGCCTTTCTAAAAATGTATCATACGCACCAAATGGAGATTATATGACCAAGTTATGACTCCAGGAAGTTGGCTTCCCAACAAACCCCAACGAGGCCAACAAAATCTTGGCGTTACATCTCCTGGGGTTAGGGTTTTGGTTGTTTAGGGTTTTCCCTTGTTGTTCAATAATAAATAGTCCCTTGAGTCTCATTGTAACACAATTCATAGGCATGTAGCTACCACATCTCTTCATAGAGATAAGCTACAATCACCCGATGGTGGGCTCTAGTATCGCAGCAATGATGCTACAACTCCTGGGACTCCCTTCTTTACTTTTATCAACCCAGTTATTCGTAACAAACTTGGAAGCGACGGTGCTATATGCACAAGTACTAGCTCTTGTCGTAGGCTGTCACTTGATCAACTGCCACAAGTCTGCTAGGAGCTTAAGCCAACTTCTATGAGCTCTTAGAAGAAGCTTTTGACTATGATGGATGAAAGCTAACTGAAAGGAGGCTAGTCTACTTGCAGAAAGAAGCTGAACGCTGAAAAGAAACACAAACCCTAGTTTTACCGACTAGCCCTACTGGTGCAAGAAAAGAGATGAAAGCGGTGGAAATAGATGCCATTGAATCTTGGAAAGGTAAAATGCATGTGACTAAGCTACTTTTGAAGGAAAATATGGAAAAAGCATCTTTTTGTATTTTTGAGTAATCTTTCAGAATTATTATGCATGTGCTTTAACTATTTTTTACTGTACAAGGGTTGATTGGTGAAAGGAAATGGAGTAGGTGATTACATGAGGTTAGGAAGGTGAGAAGAGGACCTAAGGGGTCCCTAGAACCCTTCCAGAGAGTTTCACAGTGTTTAGATCTCGAAAAACCGCTCAAGTGAACTTCTATAGGAAATCTACAGGGGTTCTACAGGATGTTCTACAGGAAGATCCAAAAGAGGATTTTGGAGGGTTGATGGTGGAAAAACGGTGGGAAAGTAGAAATGGAGGTTGGATGAGGATGAGAAGGGGTCTAGGACCTGGTGAATGAAGCTAAGGAGTGATTAAGTTGGTTGTATTTGTTCAAGGATGTAGGGAGCAATGCTGCACAAGAATGTAGAAATTGGGGCAAAGTGGGAAAGTGTGGCAAATGAAGGGAAGAAATTTTGGGTTAAGGGTTGGAGCAGGTTGTATGATGGAGGAAGGGTAGGTAGGGATGTATTACAAGTGTTCTACACACTATTTTCCAAAACTGATCAGACAAAGACTAGGAAAACCAAAAATCTAACTATTTTGACCTAATTTGACCTAAAAACCAAAAACATGATGAACAAAAGTTTATTGACAGAAAATAATGCAAGATAACTATGGAAACTAAGCAAGAATAGATCTTAAACATGTAAGTACAACTAGTATCAACTTTTCCAACTTAAAAATCTAACACCAGCAATTGCATGGAAAGGCAAAAACAATGTTTTTGTGGCAGCAAGTATGCCTTGGTCTCAGCTCATGGTCCCAAGGAGGGAGAGATGAGATCAAGGATTGCTTGGTGGAATTTTTGCATATCTTTTCCTTTACCAAACTGTCAAATCGACCTAAAGTATGAAATGCTATTTTAATCATCAAAAACAACTTAAGTAACAAAACAAGATTTTAACCTAAATAGCATAAATTATTCTATGAATGCAGCAAAGACACATAAAAGTACACAAAGGAGGTACTGGCACTTGGGTTGGGCCCAACCCCAAGAGCTACAGCCCCCTAAGAAATCTCAGAGCTAGTAGAAGGTGAAATTTATCTCTATTACTCAAAAAATAATCATGTCACAACATTGTTTACAGCAAAAGCTTGAAGTTGAGCTGAAATGCAGAGCTGCACTCAAGTGCGAAAAACAATTGTTCAATGGCTAAACTACTAAGGCTTGAAGCCTTCCTACTTATGCACTACGACGACTCCCAACAACCCTCCTTAACTTTAGGAGCTTGGCTGCTCAAGGCTGCAGTTAATCAGCCACTTCACAAAATCTGCTCAGTTGCCCCTTGAAATCATCTTTGGTGGGCTGTTGAACTCCGATCTGATTGTGGAGAACTCAAGGAAGGGGTCATTTAGTGCTAGAGACACCCTTTCTACAAATCCTCAACCTTGTTCCTTTGTATTTGGCTGTCAACTGGCTCATAAATGCTTGACCTTGGTCCAAATGATGTCCAAAAATCTACAATAAACACATATTAGACTTTGTGGTCAAGTGACTATTCCCATTCATCCAATTAACATAAATATATTCAAAAGCATGCATAGAACTATGAAGAATGGTGGATTAATCGATAATAATAGGCAAAATGAGCCCAATAAGTTACCCATTTTTGGGGCTCATCATCACCCCCTGCTGAATGTGATGCTCATCCTCTGCGTAACTAATCCAACTCATCATCTTTGATTGCTTTGACTACCTCTCTAACATCCCAGGCTTCCGAGATGATGTCCTCTTCTTGGAATGAAACGTTGCTTTTCTCTCTATCTCCTCCCACTGCCTGTGTTCTTCTTCTTCTTTGACCCCTTCCAGCAGTCCCAAATGTAATGGAGGAATGAACTTTAGGCCAATCCACCTGGCCTTCAGATTTTGCATTGACTGTTTGTAGAGAGGTACTTTGGCCAAAGTCTCCCACATCCTTGTTGGGGAGTGGTACTCCCTTATTTTCAGATTGTGGGACAAGGTGTTCCATCTCCTGGTGTAAGCATGTATGCAATTATCACCCAACAATCCCTCCATGTCCTCAAAGTGCACAATGGCCTGAGCTTGTCTTTCAATGTAGTCTCGGAGAACCCGAGGGTTGTTGGCCAGGTGCTGATGGGGATACACTAAAGCTGAGGGATCTTCTGGTTCCTGCTCTGATCATGAGTGGCTCACTCAGCCCCCTGTCCATAACTTCCCAAATTTTTGTTGCCTTCTTTTCCTCATGGTTTAACCAAGAGGCCATGGCCATTAGTTGCACATCTCCCAATGCTACATTGGGGTCCCATAGGTTCATGTTTGAAAGTGCCAAGTTGTGTAAATAAAATTCTGCTAACTTGACTTTGTCTTCCGCTGAGCTACTGTCACACAAATACATGAACTGATTATAGTTCTGGAATGGAATGGTGCCCCTTTGGGCCAGTGTGTTAATTTGAAATTGCAACCATTGATCCTTAAGATATAATGCATATGACTTTGCAAGTTGTCTACATTGTAAGGCTTCTACTACTGGCCATGCAGGCCATTTGGGCTTCTTTCTCTTGCACCTGTTGTTTCAAAGCCTGTTTTCTTCTGCTGCCCGTGACTCCTTTTCTTGTAGAAATTTTGTTAACATCTCAACATCAGTTGGCAACTTTTCTTCTCTCTGTTGTTCCTAGTTGTCTCCCTGTCTGTCAGAGGTCTTTCTTGTTGTTGTTGCTCTCCCACAATGGACGGCCTATCTTCCTTATGACTTTCCTGCAATTGCAACTGCTTCCTTTGCAGCTCATTCTCTTCCTGTAATTTGGCTCTCTGACTACTTTCCATGTGCCTCACCATGGCCAACTCTTTCCTTGATTCCTTTAGCTATTCCTCTAGGTGGCCTATGTCTGCAACACCCTTGGATTTGGCAATCCTCATCCAAGTGTGAGTCCTAACCCTCTCTTCTTCCAAATCAAAGAAGAGTGGTACAACAAACTTCTGTGGGATAATCTTCCCACCTTCTAACAGGTTGTAGTATGAGCCGAAGCTAGGTTGAGGGCTCGACTCCAGTATTTCTTCAGTCTTTTCTTCCCCCTGTGGTTGTTTGGATGCCTTCTCCTCCAATTTCTCGGTTTCTTTTAACTTCGCCAGAGTTTCCTGTAGAGTCGTTTTAGCTTCCTGTAGAGCTGTTTTTGAGTCCATCATCCTAATTTTGTCCCTCCAGGTGGAGGTTTTTGGGCTTCCTCTTTCATAGGTGATGGATATCTTTGAAGGAGACTCTTCTTCTGGTTTAGTGGTTGTGTCCTCAATGACAATTGTTTCCTTTGATTGTGGCTGGGGTTTGCCCATTTTGATCCGTGTGCTCCTCCCGGCTTTGAAGTACATGGAGATTTGCCTCTTTCTCTTTCCTTTTTGTTTTGCAGGTGTGCTTAATGCAGCAAGCATAGTTGCTGCCTCCCTTGCCAACGTTTCCAGGGATTTCTCTTCCTACTGGTCTTTTTCTTCGCTTCTTGTAGAAATCTATGTGTCCATTGTTTATGTCTATGTGATTGATATTTCAGGGTGCGCCTTTTTCTTTTCTTTCTAGGTGCCTGCCTTAGCTGTGGCAACCTTCATTTGGGCCTGTTCGGCCACCTGTGTGCCCTCATCATTATTTTTCTCCATTTCCTCAGTTTGCTCCCCCTCCTCACTGTTGGATGGAGTGATGTTTTCATCCAAAGTCCTAATGTTATCATTTCTAGACATGTTTCTGAAGATTTCCCAAGATATGGGGATAGTGTAGGTGTGTAAAGCATCTTCCACCAACAGTTTGATGAGCCCATGGTGGGCCAACTGGTCTGGGATCCATTCATTTAGCTTTGTACCACATTCAATTAGGGACTGAAGAAGGAAATATGGGATGCTTAGTTTCTTGGCTGAAGGCAAGTTAATCCCATGCCTTAATTCACTTAACAACCTGAAATGGTATCCATAGATGATGCTAAACCTCCCTTCACATGTGATGTACTTCATAATTTGATAACTAACTTCACTCCAAAGAGGGGGCAGACTTGTCCTTCTAACTCCATTTTTGTCCTCTACAGGATGCTCCTCGGGCAGAAAAAATGTTTTCTTAGCAATCTGGCCCAATGATCTCTCTTCCTTGCTCCAAGGGAGCCCCAATGGTAGACCAACAATTATATTGATGAGCTCAGGGGTGAGTTCTAGGGTCAAACCCCTAAAACTAACTGTGGCATGTGTCCTTGAATGTGGTCTCAGGGATATCAAAAACTCCTCGGTTATCTCTTCATCATGACCCTGAATTTTGTCAAAGAAGGATATCCAATTTGCTTGGGTGAAAAGGTCCACCACCTCAGGGTACTCGTATAGCTTGCTGGAGTCTGAGGGCTCTTTCCTTATGAATCCCCCTGGCATGGTGTTGAGTGTTCTTCTTATGTATTAATCAGAAAAGAAAATGCTCAGGAAAACAACAGTCAATCACTAAAATAAAGGATAGCTGAATTTGGTGTCTTTTGAGCCCAGGGAGGAGTTTCTCTTGTGTTCCTCACAATACCAGATAACAATAATTCCCTGGTTTTTGTCACCGAGAATTCGACTGTTGATTTATTGCAAGGAAAAAGTTGTTTTTTCATAACGGAGCATAAGGGCACAAATTCTCTTCTCAACACATAGATAGATATGTAAATTCAGTTTTTCATGCACATAGGGTGGTCTCTACTGCAACATATATCTTCTTTACAGGAGAATTTTAAAAATGATGAGGAGATTTTAGAGTGCAAAGAAAGAAATTAGGCAAATACAGTGAAATATGCGGGCAATCTTTCACGGTTTGTTGAATACACAGGTAGACTCTTATTTGTCAAACTAACATCGTTCAATTCACCACCTTGCACCAACAAATTATGCACAGAGAAGTTCTCTTGGGCCTACCTTGTTTGGAGCTTGAAATTCAACGAAGACTCTGAGTTCCCTCCTACCGAGAAGTTCTCTGACTTTCCTATAGAACCCTTCCTGTAGAAGGCTCCCGGTTCCTGTAGAATGGAATTGCGCTTCCGATAGAGCTCGATAAGTGGGAGATTTTTGAAAATAGGCCGAAAAACTAGTGGAGGACGATTGGTTAACTGTTTTTGGAAGTGGTGGATATGTACTCCAGTCGAGAACGTCGTGAGTGCAGAATGAACAGATGGTGGTGCATGTTTCGATTGAGCATTTTTTAACTGTGGCATGATTCGTGGTGAGGGGATGAGGTGGCCAAACCGGACCGCTGCACATCTAATCGACAATTTTGAATGTAACAGGGCTCATTTGGATTTCACGAGGATATGTAACTGGCCGAGGGTGGCCAGTTGACTGGACACTGATTTCACCCAATCCGGACCATTCCCATAGTTATGCAACTTTTAAAATATGATTTATGCAGTTGAAGAATGAGTTTAGGCACTTACCTGCGTGGTCGCGGCCGTGTTATGTAGATTTCAGGTTCTGGAACCCCATTCCTTTGTTTGTTGTTGCTGCATGCATACTGCATGCTTGGCCTCTACTGTTGTTGGTGTTCTTATGTTCAAGAAGAGCTTCATGCATGTCTCTTCTACCATACTTTGATGTCCCTGTCTCTAGAGTATGTCTTTTAGCGGGATCAACTGCTATAGGATTCCTGTAGGACGTCCTGTAGCTGCTTCTCCTCTTGGAATGCAAGCTCGAATGAGCAGGGCTATACTGCTAACAAGGGTCTCGGCGAATGAGGAATCTAGACGGAGGGTAACAGGTATGGTGAGTAAAACTGCTGCATGATTTGTCATTAGGGAGTTTTTGCTGGCAGTATGAAAAAAACAGGATTTCTGTGTGTGACTATGTAGGAACATTAAAAAATGAGTGCAATGGAGGTGTACAGAGATGGAAAAAGGTGACATATGGCGATGGATGGGAACAGGGATGTTTACAAGCCTCATGGACAAGTTCCCAACCTTTGGGTCCTCTTCTGGCTTGTTTGCAGGTTCTACAAGAACTTCCTGTAGAAGACACAAAACTTCCTCTAGAAGACACGAAACTTCCTGTAGAAGGTGAAATCTTAGTCCGAATGAGACCAAATCTTAGGAAAGGGGTAGTGGTCATGAAGGAATGGATGGTGAGGGATGTTTGCAGCCTGGTGCTGACCTCTGTCTTTGTCTCGCGTGATCCTCCTAACCTGTAATGTCCTTCCTGCAACCTGCAATTATTCAATAGAAATTAGGTTTATTTTTCTCTTTCTCTTTTCTTCTTTCTTTTTTTCTCTTTTTTTTTGTTTCGTTTTTTTTTTTTTTTAGACAGCTAGGGTGCCTCTAGGAGGTTTTCATCCTCATTGTCTACCCTTTCGCCTCCAGGAGGTTTTCACCCAAGGATCTTTTAATTATTTTTTTTTTCATTTTTTTTTTCAAGGTGTGGGTGGAGTGGAGGCAGGGGCCTGCTCCACTACCAATACTGATTTATCCAGAGTTTGAATGAACTCTTGCTTAGAAGAGGGCTTCCTATAGATTTTCAATTGATGCCCATTGACGAGCATGGGGATGGCTTCTTCATCAATGGTCCTGATAAGGACTGAACCATTCTCGTTGCATCTCTCCACTGTATATGGTCCCAGCCATCTTGTCCTCAGCTTCCCTTTGAAATCCTTGTATCTTGAATCATATAACAGTGCCCAATCTTCGAGTTGAAACTGCTTTTCTTTAAGGTACCGGTCATGCCATATCTTCCTCTGAAGTTGGACCACCTCTGAGTGGAGAAGGGCCTACATTCTCTGTTCATCTAGTCCATTCAACTGAAGCAATCTTTCCTATTGTGCATGGTTGACATCTAGGTCCAGCTGAGCTGCCAACCTCAATGTGTTATATTCAAATTCTATTGACAACAAAGCCTTCTTCCCGTAGACCAGCTCATAAGGTGTGAAACCTGTTGTAGTTTTCCAAGTAGTATTGTAGGCCCAGGTGGCCTCAACCAAGTGATCTACCCAATCTTTTCTGCTGCTGCTCACCACTTTAGTCAAAATCTCCTCCAAAGCTCTGTTAGTGGCTTCCACCTATCCATTTGCTTGTGGATGATAAGGGGTGGAAGTTTTGTGCTTGATCCTGTGATGAGCGAGCAGGTCTTCAATCAGGTTAGAAGTAAACTGACTTCCTTGATCTATGACTAATTTTCTTGGGTAACCGAACTTGTAGAAGATATTCTCCCTCAAAAACTCAGACACCTTTTCTTCTGTTGATGCCTTGATTGCCTTTGTTTCTACCCACTTTGTCAGGTAGTCCATGCACACAATGACGTAAGACTTTTGGTTTGAAGGAGGGTTGTTAGGACCCACAAAGTCCATGTCCCACTTCTCAAATGGCTCGAAAGTCACTTGAGGTTGGAGGGGCATTTCATCCCTGGGAGTCAGCTTTCCCATCCTTTGACATCGGTCACATCGGCTGATGTATCTCCTGAGATCTTGATGAAGAGTGGGCCAATAGTAGCCTGCTTGTAGAATTTTGAAAGCAGTGCTTTTTGCTGCAAAGTGGCCCCCACAGGGCCCATCATGACAGGTGAGGAGGATGTCAAAAACTTCCTCCTCTCTGACACAATGCCTCAAAATCTGATCTGGGCCAAGTTTAAACAAGTTACCCCCAATCCATGTGAATTGGGCGCTTTTCCTCACGATCTTGTTCTTCTCTTTTGAGGATAGGTGTGGCCAGAACTGTGCTGAAACCAAGTAATTTGCTATAACAACAAACCATGGAGAGAGTACTGAAATAGAAAACAGGTGTTCATCTGGCATTTGATCGTCCACCACCCCTTCTTCACCGGCAGACAAATCTAATCTAGACATAAAATTAGCAACAACATTTTCCTTACCTGGCTTATCAACAATGGTCAAATCAAATCGCTGCAATAAAAGTAACCATCTAATGATACGAGCATTTACATCAGGTTTATTCATTAAATATCTAATTGCAGCATGATCAAAGTGTACGAATTTCTGATAACTAGTGATGTAGTGTCTAGACTTGTTTAGGGAATGGACTACAGCTAAGAGCTCTTTCTCGGTTACGGTATAGTTTAATTCTACCTTGGACAGGTTTTTACTGACAAAATATATGGCATATGGTAGCTTCTCTTCAACTTGTCCTAAGGCTGCTCCTATGGCTTTGTTCGAGGCATCTGTGTGAATGTGGAAAGGTAGGGCCCAGTTTGGACCTCTCAAGATTGGGGTAGTTACCAACTTACTTTTCAACGCATCCAGAGCCTCTTGACAGTTGTCAGTCCACATGAACTCAACATCCTTCCCCAAAAGACCAAATAATGGAGAGGCTAGCTTGCTGAAATCTTTAATGAATCTTCTATAGTACCCCGCTAAGCCTAGGAAACTCTGAACATCTCTTACCTTCTGAGGAGGTGGAACCCTTTGGATGATAGCAATCTTGTTGGGATCCACCTGTAATCCTTGTTGAGAAATTGTATGACCTAGCACAGTCCCTTCAATCATCAGAAATTCACATTTTTCTGGACTAGGGGACAGGTTCATTTCAATACACTTGGTTAAAACTTTTCCCAGATTAATCAATGCTTCTTGGAAGTTAGACCCATAAGGAGTAAATTCATCCATATAGATTTCCATCGAATCATGAAACAGTTCAGCAAAAATGCTCAGTACTACTCTCTGGAAAGTGGCAAGAGCATTGCATAACCCAAAGGGAAGGACCCGGTAGGCAAAGGTACCCCATGGACAAGTGAAAGTGGTCTTATCTTGGTCTTCTGGGCTGATTTGGATCTGATTATACCCATTGAACCCATCTAGGAAGGAGATGAACTTCTTCCCTGCCAACCCATCTAACACTTGATCTATGAAAGGTAAAGGGAAATGGTCCTTCTTGGTAGCTTTGTTAAGTTCTCGATAATCTACACAAATTCTCCACTTCCCATTTTTCTTGGGTACAAGCACCAGAGGAGAAACTGACTCACTGTCAGAGATGGGGTAAATGAATCCTGCATCCAGCAAATTTTGCAGTTCTTCTTTGACAATGTCTTTAAGGGCTGGATTCATTCTCCTCTGAGGCTGCTTGACTGGTTTACAATCCTCTTTAAAGTAAATGTGATGGGTAAAGACTGTGGACTCCTTTCATTTCGTTATAGCTCTAGGCAAAAGCATCCAAACGGCGGTTCAATAAGCTACACATCTCCTTCTCCTAAGAGGGGGATAACGATGAGTTGATCTTCAAGGTTCTTTCAGGGCCGAATTCCATATTCTTAATTCGTGGGGAGGTCAGATCAGCCACACAAAGATCCACAAAAGCATTGCCTGGGTGTCTTCCACCAACTCTTCTAATGGTAGCACGTTGGGAGGTGGATCCTTAATCAAATTCTCAATAAGGTCATCCTTTGTTTGAGGACCTCCCCTGGTGGCTTCCACTGTGCACACTGGTGTAGAGTAGACCTCATCCTCATCTTCCTCCTCCAACCAGAGAGGTAAGTCATGTTCTAGCAGAGGTTGGGTAGGAGGATATAAGACTAGCTTCTTGGACATAGGCCCATTCTTGATGGTCATGCTCCCAGCTTGACAATTGATGTAAGCATCTGCAGTAGCTAACCAAGGCCTTCCCAAAATGGGGGGGTATCCAATGAGTTTTGCCTTTGGCTGAAGGACCAAGAATTCCGTAGGGTACTCCCAAGAATCAACAGAGACCATGACATCTTCCACAATCCCTTTGGGGGTCATGGTGGAGCAGTCTGCTAACTGTAGTACTATTGAGGTCTTTCTTAGGGAACTCTAAAGGTTGAGTTTGAGCATAGTGTCCCTGGTCATCACATTAATGGTAGCCCCTAGATCAATCAAGGTGTGGGGGATTATGGTGCCATTGATGTGGACATCAACTACATGACTCCCAAGGTCCAGATATTTCAGACAAATTACTTGTCCCAACATTAGGTCGGACAGTTGTCATATGACATTGATAGTTGGGGCTTCTCTCTTGCGCCTGCCTAGGTGCCTGAAACACTTCTCTTTAATCAGTTTGTTGCAGATTGGTACATCCTTTATGGCTTGGAGAAGTGGCATTTTCACACATAATTGTTTAAGCTCGCTAAGAAGTTCAGCCTCTTCTAGGTTTGGTTGCGTGGTTCCAGTTAGTCTCTCAGGAAAGGGTGGAATGGCTTTGGGTTCACTTTCCTATTTCTCTTCCTCAGCCTCCTTAGGAGGAGGGTGGCTATCTGGGAGGACCTTCCCAGATTGTAGGTTGATCTCCTAAATCTCCACATCATAGGTAGGGCATGTTGTCTCTCCAGTATATACCTGCTGGGCCTATCCGTTATTGGGGTTCGGGTTCGGTTGGACAGGCATCTGGGGTTGTCTTGGAGGAGCAGGAGGTAATGGTTGTGGCTGAGAAGGTGGTGGAGGCAGAATGGCAGGAGGAGAGTTGTATTGGGTCCTCCACCCCTGTTGAGGTGCATTCCACTGAGGTTGGGACTGAACATGAGAATGAAACGAATGAGCAGCAGGTTGAGTATGGTATTGAGATGGATATGACCAAGGAGGGGGTGCGGACCAAGAAGGATGAGCAGGGGAACCCCAAGAAGGTATGTGAGTGGATTGGTTGGGGTTGTAATAAGTCTGGGATGCCCCTTGCATCCCTTGCTGGTAAGGTTTGGATCCATGTGGCCTCCTTTGGTTTAGGAAGTAGAAAGGTTCAATGGCTCCTTCAGTCCCTTGGTAGATCGCTTTAAGTTCAGGTAAGGTTGGGCACTGGTTTGTAGGGTGGTCTTCCTCACAAATGAAACATACCTCTACCTGGTGCAATGAACACTCATTATGAGGATGTTTCCTTGTACATCTAGGACAAAATATGGCCAAAGCCCTCTTAGCTTCCTCTTTCTTCTGTTGGATTCGGAAAGTATCCAGTTGCATGGCAATGATCTGTCCCATCTCACTTTTAAGGTCTTCCATCTGATTTGCAAACTCATGTCTGGAGAAGGTGGCATTGGCTGAGAGTTGA
>APFE031353521.1:51345-75244 GCA_000404065.3 Pinus taeda
AAAAGATGGTGGGCTCCAGAATAGCAGCAATGATGCTGCAACTCCTAGGATTCCCTTCTTTACTTTTATCAACCCTATTGTTCGTAACAAACTTGGAAGCGACTGTGCTATATGCATAAGTACTAGCTCTTGCCACAGGCTGTCACTTGATCAGCTACCACAAGTCCGCTAGGAGCTTAAGCCAACTTCTATGAGCTCTTAGAAGAAGCTTTTAACTGTGATGGATGAAAGCTAACTCAAAGGAGGCTAGTCTACTTGCAGAAAGAAGCTGAAAGGAAACACAAACCCTAGCAAACCCTAGTTTTACCGAATAGCCCTACTGGTGCAAGAAAAGAGATGAAAGTGGTGGAAATAGATGCCATTGACTCTTGGAAAGGTAAAATGCATGTGACTAAGCTACTTCTGAAGGAAAATATGGAAACATCATCTTTTTGTATTTTTAAGTAATCTTTCAAAATTATTATGCATGTGCTTTAACTATTTTTGACTATGCAGGGGTTGATTGGTGAAAGGAAATGGAGTAGGCACTTGCAGGAGGTTGGGAAGGTGAGAAGAGGGCCCCAGGGATCCCTAGCACCCTTCCAAAGAGTTTCACAGTGTTCAGATCTCGAAAAACCGCTCATGTGAACTTCTACAGGAAGTCCGTAGGGGTTCTACAAGATGTTTTACAGGATGTTCTACAAGAATATCCGAAAGAGGATTTTGGAGGGTTGATGGTGGAAAAACAACGAGAAAGTGGAAATGGAGGTTGGATGAGGATGTGAAGGGGTCTAGGACCTGGTGAATGAAGCTAAGGAGTGATTAAGGTGGTTGGATTTGTTCAAGGATGGAGGGAGCAATGCTGCACAAAAATGTAGAAATTAGGGGAAAGTGGGAAAGTGTGGCAAATGAAGGAAAGGAATCTTGGATTAGGGGTTGGAGCAGGTTGTATGATGGAGGAAGGGTAGGTAGGGATGTATTACAAGTGTTCTGCACACTATTTTCCAAAACTGATCGGACAAAGACTAAGAAAACCAAAGATCTAGCTATTTTGACCTAATTTGACCTAAAAACCAAAAACATGATGAACAAAAGTTTATTGATAGAAAATCATGCAAGATAACTATGGAAACTAAGAAAGAACAGATCTTAAACATGCAAGTACAACTGGTATCAACTTTTCCAACTTAAAAATCTAACACTAGCAATTGCATGGAAAGGCAAAAACAGTGTTTTTGTGGCAGCAAGTATGCCTTAGTCTCAGCTCATGGTCCCAAGGAGGGAGAGATGAGATCAAGGATTGCTTGATGGCCTTTTTGTAGACCTTTTCGTTTACCAAACTGTCAAATCAACCTGAAGTATGAAAAGCTATTTTAATCATCAAAAACAACTTAAGTAACAAAACAAGATTTTAACCTATATAGCAAAAATTATTCTATGAATGCAGCAAAGACACATAAAAGTACACAAAGTAGGTACTGGCACTTGGGTTGGGCCCAATCCCAAGAGCTACAGCCACCTATGAAAGCTCAGAGCTGGTAGAAGGTGAAATATCTCCATTACTCAAAAAATAATCATGTCATAAAACTCTTTACAACAAAAGCTTGAAGTTGAGCTGAAATGTAGACCTGTACTCAAGTGCGAAAAAAAACTGTTCAATGGCTAAACTACTAAGGCTTGAAACCTTCCTACTTATGCACTACGATGACTCCCAACAACCCTCCTTAACTTTAGGAGCTTGGCTACTCAAGAATGCAGTTAATCAGCCACTTCAAAAAATCTGCTTGGCTACCCCTTGAAATCATCTTTGGTGGGTTGTTGAACTTCGAGCTGATGGTGGAGAACTCGAAGAAGGGTCCATTTAGTGCTGGAGACACCCTTCCTACGAATCCTCAACCTTGTTCCTTCGTATTTGGCTGTCAACTGGCTTATAAATGCTTGAACTTGGTCCAAAAGATGTCCGAAAATCTGCAGTAAACACATTTAGACTTTGTGGTCAAGTGACTATTCTCATTCATTCAATTAACATAAACATATACAAAAGCATGCATAGAACTATGAAGAATGGTGGATTAATCGATAATAATAGGCAAAATAAGCCCAATAAGTTACCCATTTTTGGGGCTCATCACCCGAGATAGTTTATTTCCATTCTATTTATAAGCGTATTTCAATATTTTAATATTAATGAAATGAAGTGTTATTTATGATGCATCTCTGCATTTATGGTTATATTTGTAATTTTTTGCATTACTATTTAAGTTCGAATCACCTGAGAGACAAACAATTCCTCATCTCCTTGCCATATTTCCATACAAAGAAACTAATGCATGAGCTCCGGGTCCTTCATCTTGAATTATCTTGCAAGATCCTGTTTGCAATATTTTATCAGCTTCTCATCATCTGTTAGAATCAAATCATCGACATATAATACTATAATAAAAAATGTACCTTCAACCACAATATGGTAAAGGTTCGCATCTGCTTCATTTTTGGTGAAGCCCAACCTGATGAAATAACAGTCAATTCTAGTGTACCAAGCACATGGCGTCTGTTTTAGTCCATACAAAGCTCATTTGAATTTGCACACATGCAAGTCTCTGTTGAAGGTCTCAAATCCTTCTAAATGCTCAATAGACACCTCTTCCTCAATAATATTGTTGATGAGTGTTATCTTCACATCCATCTGATGTATCTTCCACCCATCTATGCTAATACATACAACTATCTACATGTTGATTCACATCACCATCCAACCCAGAAGATGGGGGTTCTCAACACACTCTTCACAAGAGCATTAAGAATTTATGATAAGGAGCATGTAAAAGAAGAAATAGTGTATCTAAAGAAGGTTTTCTTGAACACTGGATTAAGCCCAGAGACATCAACAAAGCAATCAAAAGAGCCCAATCCAGTTTCACCACTAATCCCACCTCATTTTCTTGCCAAAACCCCCCTATTAGAAAGTCACATCTTCCATACGTCCAAGGTATCACTGACAAAATAGCCAAAATTATTAGAAAGAAAGGCACATCAACCTTGTTCAAACCCTTAGATACTATCAGACAAAAGATGAGATCTATGAAAGACAGATTAGATCACCTTCAGCATAAAAGGGTTTACAAAAACAAGTGCTCATGTGGTAAGTATTACATTGGGGACACTGGAAGAGCCTTGAAAACTAGACTCAAGAAGCACATTGTTGACATCAAGAATGGAAGAATCAAGTCCTCAGCTCTTGCCGGACACTCTATGAAGACTAGTCATCATATTTTCCTGGAGAATGTGGAATTACTATCCAAAGAGAAAAATTACTACAAGAGGAAGATGCGTGAGACACTGAAAATCATAAAACACCCCAATAATATTAGCAGAGATGGGGGAATTGAGGTTAGCAAAAACTAGGTTCCTCTACTTGCACAAAATCCTTCCCACTTGCCCCTCATTCCTCCAGTAATATCACTACCCTTTAATAATCAAGGAATGATTAATTAAAATAAAATTTCTTGAACTATGGATAATTTATTTTAATTATCATTAATTCAGTCCTTTATTAATTAAATCCAAATTATATTCATTATTCTTGAACTTATTAACATATTTGATTATATTAACATATTCCATCAATTTTAATACATTAATATCTTTTTAATCAAATATATTAATTTATTGAATATAACTTAATAAGTTACATTGAAATATTAATATATATGAAATAATTAAATATTTAATTAAAAATAAATAAATAATCATTTGTAAAACTCATCCAGATTAAAAAATAAAAATAAAAATTATGTTGGGCATTTTTGTTGTTGTTGTTATCCCTTTATTTACACCTCCCCTTCTCTTATGCTTTTCTAAATTATGTTGGGCATTTTTGTTGTTGTTGTTATCCCTTTATTTACACCTCTCCTTCTCTTATGCTTTTCTCAACCTTTGTTCTGACGATGGGTCTTGTTGTAGACTCAAAACGTCAACATTCATATATGTCTATTGTGGAAGAAATTATGGTATCTCAATCACATAACTTACCCAACAGAAATTTGTAAACATTAATAGTGCTAGAATAGATTTGATTGACGAGTGCCTTGCTAAACAATTCCCTCCACCTGAGAGAACCCTCTGGCCACAAATATGGCCTTGTGTTTCTCCACACTCCCATCTACTGCTTTCTTTACCTTGTAAAGCCATCTGGAACTCACCACTGACTTGTTTGATGGTCTTGGGACCACTTCCCAAACAATGTTTCTGATAATGGAGTCATACTCCCCAACCATGGCATCAACTCATACTGGTTGTTGCACTGCTTCCTCAAATGAAGATGGATAGACCTCTACACTCTCGCTCGTTAGAGCCATGTAGCTAGTGTACCGATATGGTGACCTCTTCTACCTACATTGTGATGTGGGTGCTCCCACATTTTATCTAGCGTCATGCATCAATCTGTCAACCTCTTTAGTATGCTTCCTTCCATCTTTGAAAGTGTATGCATGACTGGGTGCTTCGACTCTCTACTCCTCTACATGTCACTGCTCCACATCATCCTAAAGTTCCTTCATTGGAGCTAAAACCTCCTCATTTTCCTGTAACTAAAGCTCCCTCTCAAGGGAACATCTCATGGCCTTCTCTTCATCGAACTTCATATTTCTACGAACCACTCTCATCTTGTTGGATGGCAGGTACACTCGATAGTTGTGAGGTGTATCAGTGTATCCCAAAAATATGTCTGACTCGGTTGTTGGCTTTAGCTTTTTTCGTGCATCCTTGGTAACATGATAGTAGACTGATAAACCGAAGATCCTGAAGTGTGCCACATATAGTTTCTTACCTGAAAAAAACTTCTTCTGGTGTACTCATCTCGAGAATTCGATGAGGGCTTATGTTTTGCAAATAAATAATTTTGTTGCATGCTTCAACCCACAAGTGCAACGGTAGGCCTTGATTATGTAACATCGTCTGTGCTGCTCCCACAATACTTTTGTTCTTCCTTTCAGCCACCACATTCTGCTATGGGCTATGAGGTGTTATTAACTCTCGTTGAATGCCTTCTTATGCATAAAAGTTTTTGAATTCATTCGACACATATTCTCCACCATTATCGCTTCTGAGAGATTTAACTTTCTTGCTAGTATCTTTCTCGAAAAGTGCTTTAAATTCACAAAATTTAGCAAACGTCTGATATTTATTCTGCATGAAGAAAATCTAACACTTACGGGAAAAATCATCAAATTTTTTTACAAAATACATGTGCTTAGTCATGGATGTTGTCAAGAACGGTCCAACACATCTGATTGAACTTAATCAAGGATCACTTGCGCTCGACTATATTTATCATGAAAGGAAGCTTTGGTGTACTTCCCCAATGTTCACCCTTTGAATGTGTCTCTTTGCTCTAGTGTACCCTTGGAAGTCCTGTAGAAATTTTTTACATGATCTTAAAGGCTTCGTGGTGAAAGTGACTCAATCTTCTCTGCCACAACTCACCGATGTCTCAGCTTTGCACCCTCTCTGCTTTGGTGCTCAAAGCAACGCAATTTTCTACATCCAATTTGTAGAGGTTCTTCACTCGAACCCTGATCCGCTTCACTTGTCCTGAGGCTATGTGACAAAGGAAAGCCTCTCCCTTGCTAAATATCACATCGTAGCCATGATCCTCCAATATGGCAACTGAAACCAAATTCTTCTTCAAACCTAGAACATACATGACATCTTTTAATGTGAAGGGAGAACCAAACTTCCTCCGAAAGGTAATAATACCAATGTTGGTCACGTTATACCTCCTATCATCCCATCTTGATGTGTATCTAGAGGTCCTGCTCCTCCAAGTCATTGAAGAACTCTTTGTTGTCAGTTATATGGAATGAGGCTCCATTATCTAGGTACCACACCCTACCCATCACTCATGTCACCATGCAAGCGATGAGAGTGAAATCCAGTTCAAATTTTGAAGCAAGAGTTTCACTTGTGGCTTCTTCTGAGGGCTTCTTACTATCGTTCATGTGCAGACACTTTGTAGCATAGTGTCCTAGCTCATGATAGTGAAAACATTTAATCTTCGACATGTCCTTCTTCTTGCCTTCCTAATTGGAATCTGATTTGAAATGGGATGACTTCCCCTTCCCTTTCTTCTCCTTTCCAGATAAGGCACATTTTTCCTCATCATCATGCCTGGATGAGGATCCATCTCTGATGCTCTACCGAATCTCTTCTTGTACCAAGTCGAACCACAATCGCTCCCACTCTAGTAGCTTCTCCCTCCCATTAACTGAGTCTTGGTAGCTGTGCCAACCCTTGGGAAGTCCTAGCAGTGCTAGGCTCACCAGATCATCTTCATCAACTGTAACACTGAAACTTCCAAGCTCATCTCGACATTAGGTGAACTTAGTCAAGTATTTCGGTATTGTGTCACCCTTCTCCATCTTAATCTTTATGAGCTTGTCCTTTAGTGCTGGCTTCCTGTGGTCACTTCTATTTTGGAACAGGTCTGTCAAGGTCTTCCACATTGCAAATGGAGTTTCCTTACCATGGAGGTTCGAGACAATATGATCTCGAACTCCTTCTATGATAATCCTTCTCGCCTTTGCCACACACTTTCTCCACTCTTCTAGATCATGAGCATCAGTTGGCTTAGGAATATATTTGTCTGTGAATTTTCTAAGTTCGTTGTCTTCAGACACTGCCTCCAATTTGTCTTTCCAAGCAATATAGTTCAAACTACCCTCAAGGGCATATTCGAGTCTCAATTCGTAGAACGACATCTTGCTGGCTCTGAGGTATGATACTGCAAATTTGATTTCTCTTGCGAAATACAAACTCGTATTCTCCTCTTTTATAGTGATTTCAGCTCTGATACCATGTAGAAATTCCTTGTAGATCCAAACTGCAGATTGTAATACGCTAAAACAATTGTCTTGAATTTACTCTACTCATTAGCGGAAACAATAAACGAGCGATGAAATCACGAAGCATAAAAGAGAAAGAATTCAATCACACAACATAATAGTTTTCTGGGGAAAGCCACAACTAAAAATCCCTGCTATCTATATATTGCATTAATAAGAAAATATGAAAAGATCACAATGCTTTGCTCAAGCCCGAGCAACCTTTGCACTATCTCAATCTATCTCACTGCTTCACAAGCAAGCTCCAGTTAATACTTAGCCAAATCTGTTGCCTACCAAGATCATATTTCCTTGTGTAGTTTCCTAGGGAATTAACCCATATTTAATTGGGAAATTCCTCATCCATAACTATGCAATTCATCATAGGCTTTCCTCTGATTGCATGCACCACCTCTACAATTTAGAGAATTATACAACTGATAGTACAATGTCCCTAAACTCCAATTTCAATTAGGTCTTTTTCTGATCTTACATGCATGAGTTAATTATGAGTGAATCTTCAATTTACCGGTTGAGTTGTGCTGGTTAAACCCCACTACTCTAGGTTACACCCCGATATTGGATCTCTCACTAATTCCTCCATCAATTGGAACTAGTTGAACTGAATTTAAGTCAGTTAAACTAAATTAAATAATTACAACTCAAAAGAGCTTAACATGAGCCCCTAAAGTTTAAGAATCACTCTAAATAGATTCCCAAGTCAAATTAACTTAGTCAACTAAGTCAAATTAACATATTTAACTACTACAAATTGTTATGAAAATTAGAATTAGAATTTAATTCTTAATTTAATTTAAAAACAAAATTAAATTAAAATATTGTTGTTGCATTTTCAACGATCTATTCTTGCTTTGACTAAAACATAATTTTTAACCCTTATATAAAACAATTTCGAAAATGAAAAGACTTCCGCGTGTAAGAAATAATTTCCTTTCGGAAAGCGAGATACTAATACGGCAGGCCTTATTCGCAGGGAAATATCATCTGAGCGCCGGGTGTTACTCCACCATACCATAAATCTGGTTTCTGAAGTGTTTGAATCAAAGTCTGAGGTCTGGATTTGATTTCTCTGTGAAGAATGGCATGTTCTTTTGCCCGGAAATTTCTCATAGTTGCTTCAGCAATAGCGTCTTATTCCACTATTTCTGTGGTTGCTGCTAAAGAGGAAAATGATTGCTCCGGGAAAGGAAATTGTATAGACGATTCTATAGCTATTCTTCCTGTGAAGATCGGAGCAATCGCTTCTATTGTTGTGGGGATTATCATTGGGGTGTGTTTGCCTCTCTTAGGCCGAACCTTTACTTCTGTCAAGCCTGACAGAAACACATTTTTTGTGATTAGGGCTTTTGCTGCGGGTCTTTTTCTTGCAACTGCCGTGGTGCAATTTCTTCCTGGCGCCTTAAAGTTTCCTACCAGTGAATCTTCAGTATGGCGCGATATCCCATTGCCAGGGTTTCTAGCAATGTTTACGGCCCTGTGCACACTTATCGTGGATGCTCTGGCTACTGCTTACTCTCATTTGAAAGATCAAGAGAAACCGACTGATGAGGGTAAGGAGCCGACCGAGGATAAAGAGCTTGGAGGTAACGGCAAAGATTCAGACTGTCACGCCCTTGGACAACAGGTCTCGCCATTGGACAGCAGGTCTCGCCATTGGGTCATTTCTACGGTAAAATCTTTTACTTTAATATATCCGATTTCTGAAAAATAAAGTTTTAATTTTTATTTACAGGCCATACCCTGAATAAAGATTCAGGGAACTTTGGATGTGACGGCTTCTTCTGATATTGAATTTATGGATCAGGTTTTAGAATTGGCTATAATTGCTCAGTCAGCTGTTGTTGGAATATCGGTCGGTGGATCGGAAAGTCCATGGATGGTAATTAGGGCTTTAGCGGCAGCGTTTACACTTCAACAATTTTGGGAAGGAATGAACCTCGGCGGATGCCTACTTCAGGTCACCATTTATCAATCTCTTAATTTTTTTTGGTCAATTTAATCAAATATTTATTTTTCCTTTACCTCAAATGTACTAAGCTGAGCCCAGGTTGAGCCCAGGTTGGGCCAGTTCAGTTTGTTTATTAAGTTGAACCCAGGTTGGGGCCAGTTTGTTTATTATGTGCTGAGCCCAGATGGGGTCAGTTTGTTTATTTTATGGAAAAAAAAGAGATAAATCATTAGTGGGAGGGATTTTCTTTACCTCAAATGTACTAAGCTGAGCCCAGGTTGGGCCAGTGCAGTTTGTTTATTAAGTTGAACCCAGGTTGGGGCCAGTTTGTATATTATATGCTGAGCCCAGATTGGGGTTATATGGAGAAAAAAAATAAACCAGCAGTGAGAGGGATGCTATTACTGATACTATGGAAATATGTTATCACTGAAATTGCGGAAGTTAGGTCGATTTGAATAACCTTTGAGATCTTAATTTTTGGGTTTTTTGAGGCTTGAACTCGAGACGTGGCCAAACTAAATTTCCTCGAGACCTGGCCAAAACTAAATTTGAGGTGCCCAGATTGGGGTTATATGGAGAAAAAAAATAAACCAGCAGTGAGAGGGATGCTATTACTGATACTATGGAAATATGTTATCACTGAAATTGCGGAAGTTAGGTCGATTTGAATAACCTTTGAGATCTTAATTTTTGGGTTTTTTGAGGCTTGAACTCGAGACGTGGCCAAACTAAATTTCCTCGAGACCTGGCCAAAACTAAATTTCCTCAAACCAACTGGTCTAGGTATCATAGCTTTTTTCCCTCTCAAATTAAACATTTTTTTCCTAAAAAAATATCATTATACTCCATATGAAAACATATTTACAGGACTGTACAAACACATCAATAACAACAATCTTGAAAGCCATTACAATAAAACTTATAATATTATTTATAAAAAATAAATATAATTACACAAATAAAAATCATTCCTTCTAACTCTCCATAGTAAATCCAATTAACAATTCAACCAAATAAACTACTATTCAAACTTTTTAACAATAATCAACGATTAGCACTATTGTTTTTCTTAAGCAATAATCAGATATCTTTAATGTTACGTTGTTGGGTGAGACGTTACTCTGATTTCAAATATGATTGAAATTGTTTTAAAATTAATTAGTTGGCATGTATATTGTTCAAACTGTTTTAACCGTAGTAATCAGTTGCCTTATAAATGTTCTGTTGCTGGGTCTGGTATATTCTCTGATTCTATGCCTCCATATTACTAGTTTATTGGTTTATCAGAGATGATAACATCAAGCAAAAGGGTTTCATTCATAAATGCCCTTTTTGCTATCTTCGCAACTAGCGTACAGAAAACATATTTTCCAATTTTTCCATTAATCTTAAAAATAAATTCATACATTTCTCTGATTTTCTGATCCCATTTCATTAGTTTAGTATATTTTATTTGTTTAGTAGAGAGAACTTCAAGCAAGAGGGTTTCAGTAATAAATGCCCTTCTATATCAACTACATATTTTTCAAATTTTTCATTATTTAAAAAAAAATCAAAACATTCACAACATTGTTTTTTTTAAACTATATTTACTGGTTTACCAGAGATCACACCCAAATGAGATATCTTCATTTTGTTTTGAAAATACTTAAATCTTATTAGGCACAGTTTTTTTTCAGAAAAATTCTGTGATGACAAAATTTTCTCCTATATAATTTTTACAAAAGATTCTTTATCATACACCTATCACAGAAACTTGAATTCAAAAATCCTTGAAATTTTCCATTATTTAGAAAATAAACCTTATCACTCGTACTCAAAATTTTTTTTTAATGCCCTTTTCACTGCTTTACTGGTTCGTTGTTTTATTAGAGATCACAACCCATATAAAACATCCTTGAATTTTTCCCTTATTTCAAAAATGAAATAAAATAAAAAATTGTGTCTGTTTATTTTGTGTGCCAAGCAGGAGGGTTTCAATAATAAATTTCCAGTTGTTTCATAATACTTGGCTTTTTTTTCCCTTATTTCAAAAATAAAATAAAATAACAAATTGTGTTTGTTTATTTTGTGTGCCAAGCAGGAGGGTTTCAATAATAAATTTCCAGTTGTTTCATCAATACTTGGCTTTTTGGCTGGTGCTACAACAGGTATTGGACTGCTTTTTGATAGCAGCCCAACAGCCGTGATTGTTGAAAAATTATTTATCATCGGATCTGCAGGAGTTATGGTTTACATGTGTTTGGTGGATCTTTCTGCTGCGTATTTTTCCAAGTCAGAGACACAAAAGAGAGGAGCGATTCAGATATGGGCATACATGGCTCTCCTTTTGGGGTTGGGGGTTTTCTTTTCAGTCCTCAAATGGACTTGAAATTACCCTGCCATATATATTTATAAATGAAGGACATTGAATTTTGAAAAGAATACTAAACGACTATTCCATTGCCTATGAGACCTTATCTTTTACTTATATGTATAACTGAATATATACTACTTATTGTAATATCTACTCGTTTGACCTTAACTATATCGCAGTATTTTATTAAAACATTTTGATAAGTAGTGGATTTACATGTGTTTAAAACCTTGGAAAGGAGATTGTATGTTTCGGGAGAAATAAGGCGATATGGTAATGAGGAGATTTTAATTAATAAAATGAATAAATTAGTTGAAAATATTGGTTAAAATTCAGAAGGTAGTTGAATTTTAAGTGTATAGTAAAATTTTATTTCAAGAAAGCTTATATCATTTAAAATTGATTTTAATCTCTAAAAAATTGATAAAAGTTTGGAATTGATAAATTTTTTATTATTCAATGGTTTAATTTTGAAAAGAGTGTGTCTCTTGTCCCACAAACAAGAGGGTCTTCTACACCAATTTTGGTGGTAATTTGGATATATATATATAATTTATATATATATGTGAAAAGTATATGTTTGTTTGCCTTGCACCACAAACAAGGGGGTCTCATACACCAATTTGGTGTCTGGTTGGCTTGGCTTAGCTTGGCCATGACCTTAAAATTTGGATAATAATAATAATATATATTAGTGAAAAGAATATTTGATTGTTTTTCTTTTGTGAAATGATTAAATTTTGTTTTAAAAACCTGTTAACATTTAACAATTTGTCTCTCTACGATCATCATATACAAATCTTTTTTTCTTTGTAAGCTAGCATGGTACCATTCATATTAATTCGGATTAAAGCTTGTACAGACATACAGTGGCCTCAACCCGCCCCGAAGGGAAACCAGGTCTGTTGGCCACCTAAGATTTTTAAAAGCCATCCAAAAACAGAAAATACTGAGTCTATTTGTCCAAGCTAGATATATTAAACATTCACAGATGCTATCACTGTTTCTTATCTGCATTATATAAAAACAAAAGGAGAGCATGCTCTTAGCATCCTAACTTAGGAGACTTTATACATAATTGTGAGAAATCATTCTGTCATGGCGCCCGACTGGTTATCTTCCTCCTTTGCTCCAGGAACGAGCTTCCTTAGTTGTTGTTGTATCTCGTCGAGCTTGCTATCTTGCATAAGAAGGGTTATCTGGAGGTTTTTCATCTCTTTCTTCAGATTTGGGATCTCCTGAGCCAATTCTGCCATCTCTATAGCTACCTGTTCCATGGCTTTTGCCAGCAGCCTCTTCATTACCCAATACACATGGAGGGCTTGCTTGTACAGGGACATACGTCCTCTAGTGTTTGCCGGGTCCGGTAGCAGATACTCCCAATCTTCCATCTCGGGCTCCGACTGCTCCTGAGTAGCCTCTTCCTCCAACTGCTGAATTATCCTCCGGATGTCTGCATTCGTATCCTCACTATACGCCCTCTCCGCATACTGAACTTGACTCTTCAGTGTCCTCTTGCCACGTCTTTTTCTTGCCGGTGGAGAGGAGCTCTGTTCCTGATTGCCGACCTGACGTCCTCTCCCTCTACCTCGACGGCCTCTTCCCCGTCGTGCGCCAGCTCTGATACCTCCCTTTACCTTACTTCCTTGACCCGTTATGCCTGAGGGGGTTCCAAGGCATTCTTCCTCTCCTCGGCCTCCGGCTTTCTTCTCTCGAATTCCTACCTCTTCTGATTGCCTGTCCTCCGGAGGCCTCCCTTTCCCCATTCTGCTTCTCCTCATCTGCATTTGGTTGCCATGTTCTGGGCTATGCGCCTCCTCCATGCCCTCTTGGTTCTGCGCCATTTCTTCCCGGTAGTCGACGGTAATTCCTTCCTTCCCCTTAGCGCTTCCTCCCCTGCTCATAACAGTCCATTCTTTTCACATTTTCCTCTCCGCTACCTTCCACTTAGTTTTTCTCGGGACGGGAGGTCGGCCCCTCTGCTGTCTCCTTTCTGCTTTATATTTTCTTTTGGTCTCCAGATCCCTTCGCTTGTTCTCGTTCTCACCACCATCATTAATTGCATTCCTATCCTTATGCCTCCTTCCGACTCCAATTCCTTGCTCTCGCCGCCCTTCCCTGTGTTGCTGCACCACCTCCCTCTGTCGCCTGCATGTGCCATAATCACCCACTCCTCCTCGGCTTACCGCTGTGCCAACTGACCCTTGTCCCATCACTGGATCACTGTCTCTTGCACCACATCTGGCCTTCATAGTTCCCTCTCCCCTGCTCTTTACAATGATGCTCGATCTGTCAACCGTCCTGTCCACCTGCAATAATCTCCGAGTGCGAGGTGGTTTATCATAGCCCCTCCCTGTCATTACTCTAATCACGCTCTTCGCCGCCGTTTTCACTCCGATCGGGGGCATCATATACAAATCTTGAGTTAAACACTGAAACGTGAAAAAAAAATTGTGGACTTAGTAAAAAAATCTTTCGCATTTCTACTTGATATATGAAAGTGACAAGTTGCACAAGTCACATAGTAGCAAGGTTTTGAGTAGGGAACTTGAGGTAATTTTATGTTAAATATATTTTTCTAAAGATATAAGGATCAAATTGAGTTTGGTTTATAGAGTGAGCCGAGAAATTTAAGTGATGTATCTCTTATTTATAGATCACACCCCTAGCAAACCCATAAACTTAAATTAGGTTTTGAGTAGGAAACTTGAGGTAATTTTATGTTAAATATATTTTTCCAAAAATATAAAGATCAAATTGAGTTTGGTTTATAGAGTGAGTTGAGAAACAAATGATATATCTCTTATTTATAAATAGCACCTCTAGAAAACCCATAAACTTATATTAGTGTACTCCATTAAAAAAAAGTTTAAATTACATATCTACTAACATAGAACTAGTGAAATACATTTAAAAAAAAATTAAATTACATACTACTCACATATAATTAGCTAAACTCACCTCTTAAATTATGTATAAAATCATATCAATTTATACATATATTCAAATTTCAAATTCACCATTATTATTGACTTACATCATATTAATAGTTTTATAAATTAAAATGACATATCTACTAACATAGAAGTAGTAAAATACATTTAAAAAAATACATACTACTAACATATAACTAACTAAAACAACCATATAAATAACTAAAATAACCTCTTAAATTATGTATAGAATAATGTCAATTTATACATATATTCAAATTACATTTAAATTTCAAATGCACCAAATCTATAGTCATTAATATTGACTTTGTCATATTGATGGTTTTATTTTATTTTTTAATTATATCATTTTGGCCCCATATTTACTTACCTCGATTGACCTATATACTTGTTTATTGTTTTTTCATACATAAATAACATGTCGGCACGTTGTATACCTTGCATTGTCATTTTAGAATAATGAAGTTATACCTGAAAAAGCATATTAGGATACTTCAAAAAACATATTAGAAAATATTAAAGTTTTAAAAAGCTATAAATAGTGCGAGAGAAGACAAAAAAAAACTCATCTCCAAATTTCAAGACTATCTTAATATTAATAGATTGTTATTAATGTTTTTTTTCCGAGTATGATATCATAAGTTTTTTTATTTGGTTGGTTATAATTTAATTTAATATTAATAGTCAGAGATAGTATGAAAATACGAATTTGATTCTCATTTGATAGGATGGGTAGTTTAGTGCTTTTTTATATAGTTGTTTTTAAGTGAAATTGTATTAAGGGTTTATTTTAAAATTTAAATTAGATAAATATGTCATATTTTTTTTTAGAGAAATATAAAATAGAGTATCTCTATCATTATATATGATTATACAAAGAATAAATAGATAAATTTTATGGGTTAGTTTGTGTGGTCAAGTGCTTTAAATTAAAATAAGAAGCTTTAGGTAAGTTTTTAGGTTGGTTATATGTGATGTTTTTTATTTGAATTCTTGGTACATTAGGTATACTATAATCTACGTTGTTGGTTTACCTTGGTTACCACATGTCAAAATTAAAGAAATGTCCAAGGATTTCTATGATCAAAATACATACAAATTGGAAGTATACACCATGCATAGAAATGTGAGTGTGGAGCACACCTCGAATACAGATACTAATAGGATAAGATCCTCCAAATACCCAAATACATTCAAACATCCAAATCACATGTTCTCCAAAATGAATACGTTATCTCTATATATACCCATCCACACATTGCACATGCAACCCTTTCATTATTAGGATGACCCTATTATATATGCATTCAACCCCATATATCCACTCCCCTCGAGGTCATACCATAGACATTTAACTCAATATAGGCCTCCCTTGGGGCCAAATATAATACCCTCCAAAAAGATTTGTCCTCAAAAGCTTTGTTGTCAAGGGCATTACATGTGATGAAACCATATAATAGGATTTCCTTAGATTCCTACATTTTTCTTGCCACTTATGATAATCTATCTATCTAAACTCAATTTTTTCTAGTCTTAATTCTTGATGATTAGTTGTTTCATAGTTTTCTTTCCATTGATTCCATGTCTTGTTGTTGTGACTTCTCTAATTTGTAGTAGTTGTTGGTATTTGATAACATCATGGTGAACAGTGAGTTGGTGATGCCTTGTTTCATGAATATGATGAGTACTCTACATTCTTCTTTGATAATGCTAATATGGATATTCTTGTCTCCCTTAATAACGCTGATATTAATCTTCTTTCCCTCCTTGAAATCTTTCTTTGTAATGAGAATGTTGATTCAATTTCAAATTTGATGGCTTTCCATCACTCTACATAACAAGTTTTTCTTTAATTTTCTCTTAAGAGATAATGGCATCCTCTATCCTCTCTGCTTGTTCTTTGACTTCTTCAACATTGGAGATAATACCATCATATTTGACGTGTATATCATCTAAATGGAGCTCAACTTCTTCAAGTATCTTCTGAAGTCCTTGTATCTTGTCTTCTTTCTCTTTTGAAGCTCCCATGTGACATCATATATCAAACTTTGACATCCTTCTTCAATTCTAGAATGCATTTATGATGTTATCACATTCATGTCCATGGTTTCTTCATTCATTTTACAAATTTCCTCTTCAAGTCTTTTGGTAGTCTCTTCATCTATGATCCTTGTAGGCTTCCTAACTTTGTTACTTCTTATTTTCGTCTTTCACTCTCTTAATATCATCTAGTGGTTTTCTATTATGGTTTCATAATCTTTAGATTTATTCATCTTCCTTTGTCAATTTTTCCCTTGAGTCATCATTTTTCCAATTCCCCTTGCTACTCTTTTCCTGTTTTAATTGTTCAACCTCCTTAATGAGTGCTTCATAAAGCTTTTGTATCTTAGCTAGCTCATCACCTTTCTTCTTGATTTCTTCTTGATCTTTGTTTAATTCATCTTGAATTTTATACAATGGCTCCATTTTTTGTATTCTTTATCCATTTATTGGATAATATTGTTTCAAAAGCTTCCCATATAATTTTCCATCTATTATCCATGTCAAAACTCCACCACTACTAATGAGCTTCACCATTAAAATAATGGCTTTCCAATAAAGGATAATTAACATATTCCTTCATTATCCTCAACCATTCTATGGAATTGATTGCATCTATTTCTTCATGTTCACCAAATTTAGGTATTGCCATTATTTCTTAATTGAGGTCTAACCCAAACCCTTATATTACAACTTCAATATATTAACAATAATGATAGCCTTGAGGGTTAGCTCAATTAGTCGATTCCCCATCGTTAATGAACTGTTTCTATTAAGAGGTCACAGATTCAATTCTCTTGTCACTCTCAAGTTTTAGGATTCATGGTTGAGTCGACAAAAAAGTAATCCCCTCGGGTGGATCTGCCTAGTACAAAGATTTTGTGGACATAGCAATCACCAATTCTAGGGTGTGTGAACCACATTAAAAAAGAAGACAATAATGCTATAAACAATTATCATCCTTTCACACATATATTCTTCAATTTTTTTCTCTTTACAGTGGCTTTTGAATTACCTTAATCGAACATCCCAATCAAATGTTATGGTAGTTTTAAGTTAACACGCCTTTTAAAACACTATTATGAAGTTTTTCCTAGTGTTTAACCTTAATTATGGAGTATCTGTTAGCCTTGCTGGCAAAAGGCCCAAAAATGGATCCATGTAGGCTCTTAGAGTCTCCAAAGTTGCTTAAAATCATGCCAATGGATCCATGAATGCTCTTGAAATCTTCGATTTCTGCTCAAAGGTCATTCAATGATCAAAATCAGCGCAATAGGAAAGCCCTTGGAAGGGCTGAAATACACTATCGGGAGGCAAAAATGCTTGAAAAACCATGAAAAACCCACAATCGCAGGCTAAACAAAGGAATGAACAGTAGCCGTTAGATCTGGCCGATCAACGACCTAGATCTAAGCGACTAATCGCAATCGGCCGAGCAGAAGGGACAGTTTAAAGTCGGGTGCATGACACCGCCGATCAGCGATCGCTGATGATTGGATCGACAGGGAGCATATGTTATATATATAAAGGCCCGAGGAGTGAGCGACTCACGATTGCGATTTATCACATCGGCAATATACCACGGGCGGGGCCTATGCACATACATATGGGCAACTCGATGAGCCGGACCCGACGACATTATAGTTGGGAAGTCATAAATTTTGTGATACGCACCCAAGCAATTTTCAACATCTTTTGTGTATTTTCGTTGTTTCAACGAAATACAAAGGGAAATGGGGGTAGTGCGATAGCAATGGAACCCGGACCCGATGGATTTCTTGAATAAAAATATATAATCTTTGAAGTCTAACCATTAAGAATTGAAGATTTGACTCAGCAGAGGGTTAAAGTCCCTGGGATAAAAACCAGATCATTCGGAGAGTTATCATTCAGAGAAATGAAACACCAAACTTCTAGGGGACCCATTCAAATTTGCTACTAGAGCATGTTTTAATAGGGTGGTGGTTGTGACCACAACAGATGGTGAACCGTTGGGTGAACCAGTTATCTCTGTTACCAAATACACCTTGGATCAAGAGAACATCAAGGTGTTAAGATAAAATTAAAATGCAAACTATATAGACAGACAGGCATGGGTTCCACTTCAACATTAATCACTTCAGGCGAGATAAAGACAAATAGCTTCTACTTACTAATAGGGCTTTGATAGGCATTCTCCAATGGTAGTATTATGGGATTTATTAACCTTCCTTTATCTGTTTTCTACTTTCAAAATCCTTTCGAGGCCATCACGAGTCTGTTAATCCCTATTTAGGTGTGTGCCTCAGCGCTTTATCGCTCATCAAACTTGATGTAGATATGTTTATCTGCACTTTATGTAAGATTTTTTTTTTAGTGCTATACTTTAGTATGATCAAATGGGGCGCAGTCATGGATCATTCCATATTTTTAAACCGCTTAAGCAAGGTTGGGCTTGCTACGTCAACCGGTACTCTGAGCCTAGTAACAGTCCCTACTCCAACTGGAATCCCAAACAACCTGTCCTTTCAGATTAGCACAAGGACTCGACATTTCCTTTTCTTTTAAATAATTCCTTCTAGTTTCAAGCACAAGGACTAGAGCACAATTGGATTTGCCACAGGATATATGACAACAAGCTTAGCCCATGAAAGGAGGTTTACTTGTAGATGACAGATATTGGAAATTTTAGGGTGGTGGATGGAATCAATGGAGAATAACTGCAAACCTCATAGGCAAGTATAAGCTAGGTCTAAGTGGGATTTTAAAAATGCAGCGTTCCGCCATGCCAGTCCAGCTGTGGTTACACAATTTTTCATTTTATAAAGATGCCCCTACATGCTCCAAGTATCCAAGTTATCAACAAAGCTTACCTAGTTCCCAACAGATGCCAATGAGTGGCTTTGATTTGAATTTGACCATTGATTTTCCAGTTCACATAGGCTCATTGAAAGTTTACTTGATTTGCAAGGTAACGATGAATTTAGGATTGGCAGGCTCATCAACAGGTTACTGAGGGAGGCAAAAAGTTGAAGGTGGGGAATGAGGGCAATCTGAAGAGAGTTATAAAAGTGAAAATGAGACAGAAGGACCAAAATCAATTGATTGAAAAGCACTGAAATTCAAATAGAAGGAAAATAAACTTTGCGAAGAAAAAAAAATAAATAAAAAAAACAAGGACGAACAAGACGAAAATATAACTTAAGCTAACAACAAAAATAAATGAATCCTAACCTACTCAGGAGGTAACCACCATGTGGTGGCTACTGGAAGTATCTCTTAAGACGTTGGCCATTAACAGGGAGTTTCTCAGTTTCTCCCTGTAAAGTTTTCAATCTTTAAGTTCCTTAACCAATTTTTTTCCTCAACTTGGAACGAGCCCAGCCATAAGTGTTGGAATTTCATGTGCTTACCTTTTGGCTCACTCAGCGTGTCCCATTTCAAGACTAGCTCTCCTACTTGGTAATATTTATCTCTTTCCAGATGACGATCAAACCATCTCTTCACAATCATTTAGTGAATTCTAAATTTATTTATGGCTTTATCTCTAAAGTCCTCCAACCTCACAAGTTGGTTGGTCCTTTTTTGAAGTAAGGTTGAAGGGGTCCCTCTTGAAGCTTGGGAGAGCTGTAAAGAGGGAAGGGTAACGTTAAGCGGAAAGATGGCTCCTATCTGTAGATAAGGAAGTATGGGGATTTTCCTAATGCTACTTTTGGGGTGACCCTATTGGCCCAAAGGGTATTTGTTAGAGCATTGTGCCAGTTCCTCTGGTTGTCGGCGATAGATTTACGGATTATGTGGATGAGGTTTTTATTTGAGGACTCTACAAATCCATTTCCATGGGGGGAATAGTTTGATGCATACCTTATGCGAATTGATTTATCAATAGAAAATTCAATCAATTTTAGTGATGAAAAGTAAGAGGAATTATCAAATATGAGAGCGTCAGAGATGCCAAACCTGTTGATAATAAATTTCTCAATAAAAGATATTACCTCATCTTTGTTAACCTTCCGAAGCGGGATGGCTTTGGTCCATATGGTGAAGTAGTCAGTTGTCGTGAGTATATTCTTATGCTGCTATGAAGAGTTCGGAGTGATCTCACCTATGACATCGAGGCCCCATTGTTGGAATGGGCGATAAATCATAACGGGCCTGAGGCAGTTTGACATACCTTGCATTTCTGAGCATAGGCAAGCGAGTCTCTGAACACTGTGGGCCAATAATATCCGGCTCTTAATATTTTGTGAGCAATGTTCTCTCCTCCATAGTGACCACCTGCTGGGCCGTTATTCATTTCTTTCAAGACATGATCGGGATCATCCTTTTCCAAACACCTCAGCCAGACTCCATCATAATTTTTTCTGTATAATGTGTCATTGGCCAAGTGATAATGATTAGATTTCAATCTGAGCACTCTCCTTCGTGATGCATCCATGTGCTTAGGACATGATCCCTGTGTTAAATAAAAGTGCATGTCGTAATACCATGACTCAGGGTCCAAAGGGACTTCCGACGTTTCGCACTCACACATCAACATCTCATTAATCCATAGGGGCTCCTCCCTGAATTCTACTTGTGCATATTGTATGCTCTGCACCTCTGGTTCTTTGGATGCCCCTTCTTTATCCACCGGCTTCTGTCGGGAGCTCCCACAATCCCTGCCATCAAACTATCTTCGTCGGCTTAATCTCGAGGTCATATTCTTGAAGGACGATTATCCAATTCCTTCTTCGTTCACCCATTTCATTATGCATGAAGAGGGCTCTTACAACAAGGTGGGGAATGATTAATTTAGTCCTGGCCTTTAATAAATAAGGGCAGAAATGTTTTACGGCTTTAAAAACCACAGAACCTTGTTTCTCCATGTCTGGGTAGTTCAGTTCTGCCCCCTGGAGATTAGAGCTCATATAAGAAATAAGGACTTCATTGCCATCATCATTTTTTTGGGCGAGGATTACGGCATATGAAACATCAGAAGTGAAAGTGTACAAGAGGAATTCCTTGTCGAAATCAGGGCTAACCAATGTAGGAGCTTCTGCGATGGCCTCCTTATTCACTGAAATGATTTCTTAGCTTAATTGCTCCACCTATACACAATGTCTTTCTTCTTCATTAGCTGCATGGGACGTATTATTTCTGTGAAACCTGAAACAAATTTCCTAAAAAAAGTAATTTTCCCGAAGAAAGATTGCATTGCCCTTTTATTTGCAGGGGGTTGTATTCTTATGATGGTCTCTATTCTTTCAAGATCAATAACAATCCCTTCTTTAGAGAGGATATGACCCAGTAGTTTCCCTTTTGTAACTGCGAAGATACTCTTCTTGGGATTCAACGATATTTCGTATCTTCGACACCTTTCGAAAATATGTTTCAGGTGAGAAATATGATCCCTTTTGAGATACAAATACACAATAATGTCATCCATGTACACTACTACTGATCTGTTAATCAATCCTCAAAAAGATATGTCCATAGCTCTCTGAATTGTGGCGCTCGCATTAATAAGCCCAAACGACATTTTACGGCATGTGTAAGTGCCCCATTTAATGTTGAAGGTTGTCTTAAGCTGATCTTCATTCGATACCAACACTTGATTATATCCCAAAAAACCATCCAATAGGGACAAAATTTCAAACCCATAAACGCATTGAAGAATGTGTCCCATAGAAGGGACTGGATAGTTATCTTTCTGTGATGCTTTGTTTAGGTTTCTAAAATCGATAAATAATATGATGTCTCCATTTTTCTTTCTTACTGGAACGAGATTGGCTCCCCAGCGGGTGTGCCTGATAGGAAAAATGATTTTGGTGTCCAACATTTTGTTTAATTATTTCTTCACAAACGGTTCCGAACTTGGATGCATCTTGCGAAGCTTTTGTTGGTATGGCCTAACATCCTTCTCCAATGGAATCACATGTTGCATAACGCTAGTATTGAAGGTTTTTAAGTCGCTATATGTCCATGCAAAGATGTCCTTGTACTCTTTAAACAACTTAACAAATGCAGCCTTTTCTCATGGAGAGCATCCCAAGCCCAAATTAACAATTTTTGGGTCTTCTTTGGTTCCAAGGTTGAACAATTCATACTTCATGGATGAGCTATGTGTTTTGCAGTTAGTCGGCTTCTTAAATTTATCATGCAGGTTATACAAGTGCTCCATCTTGACAACTGACTTGGCAATTACATTGGACTGATCTTTTTCCTCATCTTCCCTCTCATTCATAAGCCTGTCATGCTCTTTTTCATCAATGAGTGCATTTTGAATGTCTTCTCGCATTGCAAGAACTCAAGGATTTGCTCGTCATCTTCGAATACCTACCAATTTGAGATGTTATCAGGTACGGATGGTATGAAAATTAATTCAACATAATATTTATTCTTGTTTAATCTAAGGTCAAGCAAAAGTGCTGAAGCCATACCAACCATAAAATTAGCATCTTGGTTTTTCCCTCGAGGTATGTATGTCATATTAAATGAATCAAAATTGTTAATTAAGCTCCATACCTCATGTTGGTATCTTACTAGGTGTGGTGAATTGCAGTGTATCCTTGTCCTTACCTAGTCCACAATTATCTGTGAGTCACTAAAAACTTTAAGATTTTTTACCTTCATATCAATGGCTTTCTTCAGGCCCTGCAGCAAGCCTTCGTATTCTGCCATGTTATTGGTGCACGCGAATTCCAACCGGTTGGCCATCAGATGTTAGTTCCCTTGCGGATCAATGAGAATGCTCCCAACACCTGCACCTTCAAGGCAGTTAGAGCCATCAAATTAGAGTGTCCAAAATATAGAATCTAATGTTACATCAATTGAACTGCTTTCTACAAAATTAGTCCTACCATCTACTATAATATAGGATAATTCATTAGTTGGATTACAGGGGAGAGCTTCCAACTGTGTGTTTATTGTAGTTTATTCAGTTGTCTCTGCATGGAATTCTCTGAAACAGGTTTCAATGCCACAAACGTCAAAACTATAATTCTCAAGGATAGAGTTGGTAAACATTACAGGTTCATTGGGGTCATTTAATTCCATCACCACATACTTCATGTATCTTTCTCGATCAACTCTCAACATATCACCCTTTCCCTTCTGAGGCAACAAGAGATGGGACCAATCAGTTGAGAAATATCCATTCAGTTTTGTTGATCAATCCCTACTAAGCAACATTCCATAAGCCTTGGCTATGTCGACTACCATTATGTCAATGACTTGTGTGTATTGTGGTTTAGCAGCCATCCAAATCAGCACATCTTTCAATTCTCCAATTACTTTTACATTCGTTCTGTCCAGTTGCATAATTCGAGTTCCAGTTTTCTAGGGCATTGCATGAACTCTTTTAGCAACAACGTAAGACATAACAGTGGACGAGGCACCAGAATCTACCAGGCAATTATATACATTCATGTTGAAGATTTCAAATGTGATAAGGAAAGGTGGAGTCATGGATTTTGATTTCCTTCCTATCATGGCTGCATTGACATCTTGGGGTGTTCGATTTGTTTTTGACAGAGTGGCTTCCATGGCTGGTGGCGTTTGGGATGTACTGGAGGTACTAATGGGTCTGGACACTAGATTTTTGGTTTGACTAGTTGAATTGGTGGGATATGTAGGAATTTACAGGGTAAGTTCTTCAGACAGAACACCAAAGGAAACCGCTCACAAACAGATCACAAATCAATACACCAGTATCTTTGACGTGGTTAAAACCATCAAAGAGGGAAACATTCCACGG